>APFE030151347.1:14161-35577 GCA_000404065.3 Pinus taeda | reverse complement strand
TGTTTCAAGGGGACAAGGACATGAGGGAAATGTTAGGGGAGGGACCTTTTTACAAGGAATTGGGAATATAGGAATACAACAGGGAATTTAAGGAAAATATTGCAAACAATTATTGCATATAGGAATACATATTTATAATCAGGAATATTGGGAAATCATTTGCAAAAATCATTGCATATGGGAATACATGTATAGAAAGTAAACATATGGGAATATGAATACATGCATTAACAGGGGAAGATAGGAAAAATTTACAAAACTCTTTACATATTCACCAACAATTTCTTGTGGTTACACATGCATATGGTGCAACAAGATAATGGTTTGAGTTTTGTTTTTTGATGCTTTGGGAGAGGGGTAGGGTTTGCATTTTTAGTGATTAGGGAGAGGGGAGGGTTTGCATTTTATTTATAAAATAGTATGGGAAAATAGATATAAATACAAATGTGAGTAGAAAGGGGAAGGAGGGAAACAATTACAAAGGGAAAAAACCTTGAAACAACACAAACCCTAGCACATTTTAACCATTAATACTGCAGTCATATGAAGGGGTTTCTCTTGCACAATTTGGATCATTAAAACATGTTCATAATATCCACCAATCGTAACCAACAACCATTCCAAGATTAAGGAACCTACCTCAAGCGATTTGATGGCTTGGAGGGCGTTTGAGCAAATTTGAAATAAGATTGCAGGGAGACAGCTTGACGGGTCGCGCACCACACCCAACGGGTCGTGCACGCCTGATGGGTCACGCCCGTTGTAAAATCGCATTGTGGGAAACCCTCTGACGGGTCGCGCGCCTCTGACGGGTCGCGCACCTGGCCTGACGGGTCGTGCCCCTGACCAACGCCTGAACTTGCTCTGTTTTCGCTCCTTTCACTCAATCACTCTCTCAAACTTCTCTTGCAAGTGTCTAGGATGCACAATGAGAGTGATAGGAGGGAGATTGGGTTTTTATAAGTTTCATTTGAAACAATTTCATGCTCAAACCCACTTTCTAATGTTTCTCTTTGACACTTTATAAAACTGACTTCTTGGCTTCTTTTTTTCTGAAATTGACTCATTTAGTGCTTTGGCTTGATTCTTTTTGCAGGTAGATCATCTGAGGGATCTTGGCAAAGGGACCAGGGTTGCATTTTGTTCACTGAAGACTTTCGAAATTTCATCACTTTTTACAAATATTTGAAAAATGACCTTGGCTTTAAAAACAAAGTTTTTAAATCCAAGGTGAAGATTAATTGTACCAGATAAAAATTTAGAAGAAACAACTTTACAATCATCCCTCTAGCTTACTGAACACTCATTGAATTTCAAACACATGACCTTGTAACATTTTTGACCAAAACCCTAGACCTAGGAAATTGAACTCAAGAGAAGACAAGACAAGCTTGAAAGAGCTTTAATGACTGAAATGACTTAAACTAGCAATGCCAAGAGGGGTATAAACACATCAGCTCCTCCATCAGGGTTATGGCATGCCTAACGGGATGCAAAATTTGACACTGATGAGACACCTACCTATGCAAAATGCAAAGAGTTTTTATCGCTGATGGAGGGCTCAAGACCGAATCTAACAGGAGGAAACTTCAAGCCAGGTGGGCTGAGGGATCATATGTAGCCATACCTCCAGGTAGGAGGTGGGGCAATATAGAGTGATCATCCCAAGGAGGAGGGGCAGGATCTTTGAGGTACCCAACCTCTTAGATGAGACCTTGCTACCGGACCCCTGATGTGGAGTAGTAGGAACTAAATGATTGGGTAGAGATAGATGCAGATGGAGCAGCAGAGAGAGTGACAGTGCAGGGAATCCCAGGACATTGCATAGCTAGCAGGTTGCAACAATGCGAGAGGCACAAGTGCTTTTCACAGTGCTAGGTGGAACAAAGAGGTGTGCAATGGTGTGAGATGCATGGAGATGTTGCAGTAGCGCAGATGTCAGAGAGGGAGCACTTGTCAGCAGCAGGTAGAGCTTCAACATTAGAGTATGTTCCTAGCCAAACAGAGTGGTCAGTTGGGAGTGTTTTTGTTCCAAGTGTTGTTGGAGCAAGTGGAAAGGGTAGATGTGTTGCATGTAAAACATTTCAGAGTTACAAGATCGGGTTCGAGAGAAAGCCTTTCTCGTTGTGAGGGAGTGTTGAAAAAATGTGCAACAAGAAATGTTAAATTTAGAATGTGCTAAAAATAGACCTAGTAAAAATAACATGTCTAAAAATAGCAATTTGGACAGTGAGGTCATTGGCCACATTGGGTGAGAGGTGAAACTGCTAAAAATAGAAAGTTCTAAAAATAGCATTTTTGGGTCCCTTCGTATTTATAGCTGTCCCTATTCTATCTATAGGAAGTAAAATTAATTTTGGTCTTAACAACAGTTGGAAATATTAATTAATTAATTTATTGAGTTAATTAGTTAAGGAAATTCAAATTTGAAGTCTTTGTGAGCATGCACATGAGTTGTCCCACTCACTGAGGAATTTATCCTTAATTTCCTCCACTGATTGAGAGAATAAGTATGAGTTCTATAATGAGAGAATCAATTGACTTAGTTCTAACTAGTCAAGTCCAGTTAGATTATTTTAAAAAGTTGTTAAAATAATAAAATATAGTTTGTTAATGCTTGCATGCATGTGACAACTATTATTTTAGATAACTGAGGATTCACTCATGGATAACTGTTACATGTTAGTTCTGTCAGAGACCCAGTTGAGATCAGATGTGGGACAATGTACTATCAGATTCTTGACTATTTCTAGTAAGTAGTTTTGCATGATTGAGGAACTAGTGTCCTCAAAGATTGCGTAGTTGGACCATAGGTTGACTTGGTATGTTTGGAATTAATTGCATATGATTTTGCTATTATTTCCTAAGAAAAATGCACAAGGAAATAGGGATTAGACCATAGGTAAAGCCTTTATATACAAGGCTTGGTTGGTTCATGAGACATATCTTCATATCTTCATAGTTCATTGAGAGCTGGATAGCTTAAGAGCTGATTCTTTTGTATTGTGAAGAGGATTTCCACTTGATTGATACTACATGGTTGGGGTTTTATGCTAGTGCTTTCCCCAGTGATATATCTGTGTTATGTGTGATTATTTCTCTTGATCAGTTATATGTGTTTATGGTTGATGTTGCTCATGAAATCAATTTTTCTTCCGCTTAATGTTTTCTAGAAGTAGATCATGTGTTTTTCTTTAGTACATTGCATTACCAGTTTGATCTACAGGGGAAATTTCTACATGGTATCAGAGCTAGCTGATTTGTAGAAAAATTCTACAAAATTATACAACATTATCTTGTAATCAACCATCTAGTTATCAAATATACTTGCAAACAAGAAGCTAATCAACCAAACCATAACTAAATATTCTATGTATCATCTAACTAGCTCACACTTGCATATAAATCAATGTTCTATTTGTGCCAAATCTGTGATAAGGAAACTAACGCTATTATGTTTTGCAGTGAAGGAAAAGGAGGATTTCGGGTGGCCTAGAGGCTTCCCTTGATCACATAGTCACAACTGGTGGTCAACATCCTTTTAAACTAAGTCCAAATGGTAGTAAAGTTCAAAACTGGTGAAGAAATAGGCTGATACATGTGTGCTACATGAGGCTACTACAGGCGCCCTGTATTGCTACATGAAGGCCTGTAATGCTACAAGAAGGCTCCTAAGAAGGTTTAGGAGGTGGAAATGATGGGTTCAGGGTATGGAAAGGTGGACAGAGGTTGAGGTAGATGAGTGAAGGGTGGCCAAAGTCCCTAGCCAAGCTCATAGCCTTTTGAAGGCCTATTTTACACTAGGAGAGATACTCTCAATGATATAGGAAAATGATCTCATGAACACAAATTTTAGGAAAAAAATTTGGATTCATAAGAGAAGGTGAGGGAGTCCAAGATGAAGGTGGTGAAGGTTACCTTTCCTATAGATCCAAACAACCATGCAATCATCACATGCATATACCCATTTATCATTGACAAAATGAAACAACTAGTAGTGGAAAGGATGAGTTGAATTTAAATGCTATATAATCTATGCCAAAACTCTAATCTATTAAATAAATCAACTCTGAAGCTACAGTAAGTACATGCAAAACAAGATGAACAACATAAATATTCTTCCAAGAAATCATAAACATAATATTTTTGGATTGTGGTTGTAAGTCCTTCTATTCATGATCCCATGAGAGAGATGAGATAGAGGTTGCAATCACATATTTTTGATGGATTATTATCTAATGAAATGCAAGAAAATAATAATCACTTTGAAATAAAAAGAGATACACATAAACAAGAGGGACCTAAGCCACTGGGGTTGGGCCTAAACCCAAGAGCCTCAGCCCCTTGGAACTAGCTCAGTGATGAATGAATAAGTAGCTTCTCATTATCATTGAATCAATGTCTAATACATCACATAAAAATAAAAAATAACAGTGTCAAGTACTTGACCTCAATAGCTAGCTGGCTAAAAACAAAACTAGAACCCTAATGAGCTCTTTTACATGCATATTTATACGAGAGGGTAGCTACTAGCAATTCCCTAGAGAATATGAATATTTGTCTCCCATAACTTGAGAATGGTGGATCTTGTTCCTCATTAACTACACTTTCTTGGCTTCCAATGACCTCGTCTTGCTTGACTTCCAATGACCTTGAGCTGATGAGAGAGAGTGTTGTGATCTTAGGCTGATTGAGGGAGTTAAAGAGGTGGAAAAACCCCTAGAATCTCTCCCTACTTTCTACTCCAAGGCCCTGCATAGAAATCATCTAAAAAATTATCCATTTCCTACAATTAAACCATATTAGGCCACATGACATAGCCAACATATTTTACCCTTCTCACTAAGCATAATATAACAAAAAATGTAAATAAATGTGAGAAAGAGAGAGTTGTAAAGTTGGAGGATGGCATTAGCACCCTTATAATTTACCTGTTATGAGCCTCATCATCACCCCCCTACTGAAAGTTTTTCTCATCCTCTAAGGAACTCAATCATCCATGTGTATCTCTCTCATGGCCTTCGTGGCCTCCTAGACATCCCAAGGCTCCTTAGATGGTTTGCCTTATTGGGGATAGAAACATGCGTTATTTTCTATTTCTATCCACTCCTTCTACTCTTCTGCTTCATCTCTTCCTTCCTGTATGCCTAGAAGCAAGGGTGGATTTAGATTGAGTCCTATCCAAATTAACTTTCAATATTTGCATGATCCTCTTGTACAGGGGTGTACTCTCCAAGGCATTCCTTAGCCTTTCAGGAGAGTGATATTCTTTGATCTAGAGGCCATGGGGTAAGGCATGCCATCTCCTCTGGAAGGCTTGCAAGAATTCTATTCCCAACAACCAGAATGTGTCTTCAAAATGTAGGATGGCTTGTTCCTGGTTGGCAAGGTATTTAGGTGCTAAATAAACATCATTGAAGATGATTCTATGATCCATGTTGTCCTAAGGTTTTGATTTATAATTGAAACCATTGTTATTTGAGAAAGAGTGCATATGAATTTGATGGACATCTGCACTATAATGCCTCCATGGTGGCAAGTTGGGTTTCTTTCTCCTGCAACTTCTCTCTCAACCACAAATTTTCTACCTGTAGTTTCTCCTTCATTGTAGAATCCCTCATTCTCAGTTCACTTAATTCATTACTCATTTCAAGGACTTTTTCTTCCATGAGGCCCACATTGTCTACCTTCTTAGACTTAGCAATTTACAACTACCTGTGGGTTCCTCCTCTTTCTGTTTCTAGATCATAAATAAGTGGGACTATAAAATTTTGGGGAATAATCCTCCCTCCTTCAATGAATTTGTAGTAGGAGCTTAGGCTAGTTTTTGGAATAAGCTCCTAGAGCTCTAGGAAGTCCTTCTCAAATGTTTTTTGGGAGGCTTCTACCTCTTGTAGCTATTGTGTCACATTCTGCTCCTCTAGCAGCACATTCTTCCCCTCTTGTAGCTCATTTTCCCCCTCTTGTGGAATCCTCTATTCCTCCTGTAGCATACTTTGTTCCTCTTGTAGCGTAATCTTCCCCTCCTATAGCTTCCCTTTTTCTTCTTATTATATGGTTTTTTGTGTCTTGGTTTGTTTGAACGATGTTGATCTGGTTGTAGCCCTCCTTACATATGCGATAAGAGTATTTATTGCGGGTTTTGGAGAGGTGGCCTCTTCGGTTTTTGATTCAGTTGGTCCTACCTCCTCATTCTTGCTTGGGGACTCCTCAATTGTGATAGGGACCTTTGTGGGAGTTTGTGGCCTCCCTTGCTTGATATTGGTTCTTTTCCTGGTCTTAAAATACAATTAGCTTGCTTTGTCTCTTTCTTTTAGGTTTGAATGGGGTTCTTAAGGTAGCTAAAGTTACAACTACCTATTGTTCAGTGGTTCCTGGAGACAAACTTGTTTACTTTGGGAGTATCTCTATTTATCTGGGCTTAGTAGTCATCTTAGGACTTGATTTTTCCTATTTCCCCCCCTCTTATTTTTCATCTTATGCTCCTCCTACCTCTGCCTCTGTTTCTTCTTCCTCCTTTGCTTTCATCTCTTCTTCTTTTACCATACTTTCTACTTCTATCTCTCTTTCCTTTTATTCTGACCCTGCTGCTTTCTCTTTTGTCCTTGCCCCTTCTTCTTCTTCCTCTATTTTTCCCTCTCTTCCCCCAACACTAGAGGTTGGGGTCTCACCTGGTGTGAGGGTTTGTGTCTCTATAAATATTTCTCTATCCATGTCTATGAATTTGGACCAAAGGACAGGGATTCTCAAATTTCTCAAAGAATCCACCACTATCAATTTAATGAGGCCATGGTGGCCTAGCTGTTGGTGTTTTCCTTCTCTCACTTTTTGACTCATTTCCCTGTTGGACTGCAAGAGGAATTATGGCACACTAAGTCTTTGATAAAGAGGCAATTCTTCCTGGAACCTGAGTTCATGAAATAATCTAAAGTTGTAAGAATATACCACACTCATTCTTCCCTCGCAGGATATGTATTTCAAAATATGATAGGTGACCACATCTTAAGGTTAAGTTAGGCTTTCCCTCGTAACTCCATTCTTGTCCTCAAGAGGATTTTCATTGGCAAGAGGTAATTCTGCCTAGAACCTGAGTTCATGAAGTAATTTAAAGTGGTAAGAATATACGACACTCATCCTTCCCTCACATGATATGTATTTCAAAATATGGTAGGTGATTGCATCCCAAGAATATGTTAGGCTTTCCCTCCTCACTCCATTCTTTTCACCAAGAGGCTTTTCATTGGCAGCGAAGAAATTATTTTTAGTAGTGAAACTGGTGGATTTTTCTTCTCCGCTCCACTTTATCCCTAGAGGTAGGGTTATTACCCTACTAATTATTTCACGGCTAAGAGAGACAACCACCCCCCTCACCATAGTGGTAACACTGTCCTATGTTTGTGAATTCAAAGCCATGGAAAATTCAAAGGTAAGGTCATTATCATACCCTTTCAATAACTCGAAGAATCCTAGACACTAATGTCTTTTAAAAATTTCTACCATAGGAGGGTGTAGGTGGATTCTCTTGGTATCTAAGGGCTCCCTCCTATTAAATCCTACTCCCATCTATTCTCTATGTTCTTAATTAAGTGAGGGATATATACTTCTTTTATAGCTTCAATGTGTAATTCAGTGGTAGCAGTGAGTTAAAAATTCCTTGTTAATGGCAATTACCTATACTACCATCACTCTACTACTCGAAAAGACCTTTTAATTTCACAATTACATCGCCACTGCTTGTAGAATTGAAGTAAAATTTGAATGCAATATGATGGATGGATGAAGGAGATGGTGGCACTTACTTCTTATCAAGAAGCCTAGGATGAAGGTCGTAATTCAAAGATCAATTCAAATCTATGTGGCTCTTCTCCAACTTCTCAACTTTCTTGTAGCCGTCTCTCAACACTCTTGTAGCAGTTGTAGGCTTGCCTGTAGCTCCTTCCTGTAGAAATTGCAGAATGGGGTTCAAAACTCCTCGATGGCACTCTGATCTTGTCCTCTCCCTTACTGTTTTTGAAATGAGCCAGTATGCAAAAGAACCTGAGCCCAAGTACATAATATGCCATTTTTGGGTTGAGGCTTGGAGCACTTTGGTGACCTGACAGTCACACAGGGTTTCCTCTTTTGGATAGTTGGCCACTCTAAGTAATTATTTCTCCTTTTCTCATAATCACCACCCACTATTAGTGATCCCAACTCAGTTTATGTGACATCCCACATTGCATGATTGCTTACCATCACTTTTATTTTAATAGCTAAGGGTGGCCAAGTTAATTGGCCACCTCCATCTTATTAAAACATACCGTTTCAAAATTTACACATTTTCATTATTCATACATAGGGAGGAGGTAAGATTTTTCCATACCTATGCCTACCTCATGATTGAACTGCTACAGGGATTTTCATGCTGGAGTTGGACCATATCATTGGTGTCAAGGGAGTTGACTTGTTGTCTTATTTCTTGTGTCTCTCTTCATTTCTCCTAATGGTACTTGACTGTTGTGTTTGTTGTGTGTGCAGGTACCTCATTCATGTTCAAGCTGCTACTTATGGTGGAAAGTCCTCCTAGGAGTGATATGACTACTTCAGAGTGGTCTCATAAGTTTCCATCACCCCCCTACTAATGAGAAAAAAATAAGATCAATGCTTTATGTGACGTATGCACAAGCTACTACAGGAGGAGGTTTTCTTCCTATAGCAGTGCTTTACTTTTCCTCTGGGGTCTTAAATCTGCATGGGGATGATGAGGGAAGTTGTAACAAGTCATGAGGACAATGTTAGGACCATCAAGGAGTAGTGTATACTTCTAGAAATGAAGATACTTGCTTCTATGTTTTTATTATTATTTTTAACAGGGGTAAGAAAGAGTGGAGGAATTGAGTGATTTTTTTTTTGTGAAATGAGGTGGATGAATGATAGATGGATGATGGACCATGATGGGTGAACCTTCTTCATAATTTTCAAGGTCATAGTGTCCCTATTGCATTGTC
The DNA here is from genome assembly GCA_000404065.3 of Pinus taeda. Taxonomy (NCBI): domain Eukaryota; kingdom Viridiplantae; phylum Streptophyta; class Pinopsida; order Pinales; family Pinaceae; genus Pinus; species Pinus taeda. The sequence continues at coordinate 26,590 of APFE030151347.1, read as the reverse complement.
CTTGTCCTCATATCTTCCTCGTGTAGCTTTTCAGAACCCTGTTGTAGCACCACAGGACCTTCCTGTAGAAATTGTAGGTCCTTCATGTAGCAATCCAGAGAGGAGGTGAAACTTGAACTTTCGGTTGATGGGATGGTGGAGAGAGGTGATCACATGAGTGGAGATGATGGATAGGAAGTGGATGGATGTAATAATGAGAGAAATATTCGAGAATTTTGGCCCTATAGCCATGAAATCTGCCACTATATATAATCCTTCAAAATGAAAAAAAGGGGTCAACAGACATGGTATAAATCCTCTTTTTGTGTTTTTTTTTTTGTGCTTTTTCTTTTTTCCTTAAGACACATAGGCTACCTCAAAGGAGGTTTTCAACTTGTATGCCTACCCTATTTGCCTCAAGAGAGGTTTTCACCTAAGGATATTTATTTTTTTTCTTCTCTTTTTAGCTTCTAGGCGGCCTCAGAGAGGTTTTTAACCCAGGAGTTGGCCTTAGATGCCTCATAAAGGTTTTCATCCAGGCCTTTTTCCTCTTTTTTTTCTTTTTCTTTCTTTTCAACAAAAATATATAGGAGTGTTGTGGGCTGGAATCTATGACACTCTCAATCACATTGACTTATCTCCTCATTGTACAAATGAATTATGCCTTACACATAGGTTTCTTGTATAACTTCAACCTATAACCATTGACAAGCCAGGGGATTCCTTCCTCATCAATATTCCTAATTTGAAAAGCTCCATTATCATGACATTTTTCTATCAGGTATGGGCCTAACCATCTTGTCATCAGTTTCCCTTTAAAATATTTGAACCTAGAATCATATAATAATGCCCAATCCCCTTCTTGAAAAACCTTTTCCTTGATATTCTTGTCACGTGATACCTTCCTTTTCAATTGTATAACTTTAGTGTGGAGGAGGTCTTTCATTCTGAACTCATCCAAGCCATTCAATTGGAGCAACCTTTCTTGTTGTGCTTTAGTGACATCTAAATCCAACTGGGTTGCACTTCTCAATGTGTTATATTCAAAATCAATAGAAAGAAGAGCTTTCCTCCCATAAGCCAAATAATATGCAGTGAACCCAGTAGTCGTGTTCCAAGTGGTTTTATAGGCCTAAGTGGCCTCCACTAATCTGTCTTCCCAATATCTCCTCCTATTGCTCACAACCTTGGTGAGGATGCTCTCCAATGCCCTATTTGTAACCTCTACTTTCCCATTTTCTTGGGGATGATAAGCAATAGATGTTCTTTGCTTGATACTATGTTGCCTCAAGAGATTCTTAATCAAATGTGATGTGAATTGAGCCCCCTGTTAAGTGATTATCTCCCTTAGAAACCCAAAATTGTAGATAATATTTTCCCTTAAAAACTCAACTACTTTATCCTCTATTGTTTCTTTGACAACCTTTGTCTCAACCCACTTTGTCAAGTAATCAAAGCACACAATGATGTACTTTTTCTTCCCCGACTGTGGATCAATTGTCCCAATGAAATCCATGCCCCACTTGTCAAATGGCTCTAAGGCCACTTGAGGTTGTTGAGGCATTTCATCCCCGGGTGTGGGTTTCCCCATCCTTTGGCACTAATCACATTTATTGGTATACCTTCTTGCATCTTTATGGAGAGTGGGCCAATAGTAGCCAACTTGTAAATATTTAAAAGTTGTTATATTGGCAGCTAAATGACCCCCATAGGGCCCATCATGGAAGGTTAAGAGGATGTTAAATAATTCCTCTTCCTAGACACATCTCCTTAAAATATGATTTGGTCCCGGTTTGAAAAGATTGCCCCTAATCCAAGTGAACGGGGCATTTTTCCTTACACTTCTTCACTTCTCCCTAAATGACAGATTTGGAGGAAATATCCTAACAACTAGGTAGTTGGATATGTCAGAAAACTGAGAGAGAACCAAGATAAAAAATAGGTGCTCATCTAGAAGCTAATCATTGACCATCCCTTCATCACTCGCAGGCAAAGTAAGTATAGACAAAAAATATGAAACTACATTTTATTTTCCTAGCTTTCCAATGATAGTCAAATCAAACTATTGTAACAATAACAACCATCTAATGATTAGTATTCATCAAATATTTAATAGTTGCATGATTAGTATGCACAAAAGTTTGGTATCCAATGATGTAGTGCCTGAATTTGTTTAAGGAGTGTACAAAAACTAAGAGCTCTTTTTTAGTGATAGTGTAGTTCAATTTATCCTTAGACAGATTTTTACTAATGAAATAAATGGCATAGGGTAACTTATCATCTATTTTCCCCAAGGCTGCCCCCACAGTTTTTTATGATGCATTAGTATGGATATGGAAAGGCAGAACCCAATTGGGACCCCTAAGTATGGGTGCATTGGTTAATTTATCTTTCAAGACCTCAAGGGCCTCTTGGCAACTACATGTCCAACAAAATTCTGAGTCCTTGCTCAGCAATCCAAACAATGGTGAAGCCACTTTACTAAAATCCTTGATAAACCTCCTATAATATCTAGCTAAGCCCAAGAAACTCCTAACATCCCTCTGTCTTTGAGGAGTGGGGACCCTTTTTATGATGGAAATAGTTTGGGTCCACTTGTATCCCTTCCTAAGATATAGAATGGCCAAGGACAATCCCTACGATCATTAAGAATTTGAATTTCTAAGGACTCAATTAGAGGTTCATGTTAATGTGTTTTATGAAGGATTTACCCAGATTAGAGAGAGCCTCTAGGAAGTCACACCCATATGGAGTGAAATCATCCATGTAGATCTCCACAGAGTCATGGACAATCTCAACAAAGATGTTGAGAACTACCTTTTGAAAAGTGGCAGGGGCATTGCATAGACCTAATGAAAGGACCCCATAAGGAAAGGTACCTCAAGGACATGTGAATGTAGTCTTGTCTTGGTCCTTAGGGCTGATATGGATATGATTGTAACCACTCAATCCATCCAGGAAAGAGAAGAACTTCTTCCCTACAAGACCCTCTAAAACTTGGTCAATGAAAGGTAAATGGAAATGGTCTTTCTTTGTGGCCTTGTTCAGTTCTATGTAATCCACACAGATCCTCCACTTCCCATTCTTCTTTGGGACTAAGACTAGAGGGGAGACACACTCACTATCTGAGATGGGGTATATGAACCCTCCATCTAGAAAATTTTGTAACTCTTCCTTTACTATGACCTTAAGGGCTAGATTCATTCTCCTTTGAGGTTGTCGTACAGGTTTTCATCCCTCGATGTAGATGTGATGAGTATTGTTGTGGAGGTAAATCCCCTCTGCGGACAGAGGCGATCCCTACTAGCCCAAATGGGGTCTAGCAACAATCAAACAATGCTAACACGCAGGTTCCTACTCGCAAATAAAAGACCAATGATGAGGGCCTACCTGGATTCCAACGCTAGCACTTGTAGAAGAGTCGTCGCCCCTGTTCCTTTGCTTTGACTGGTCACAATCCCCATGATCCGCATGAACAGACACCTACACATGCAAAGAATGACACAAATACAAGCATAAAATCCAATAGATGCAACTATATATCAGTCAGAAAGGATATAACTCAATCATCATTATAAAGACAATAAGAGTGGAACCATAATGATAGTCGTCTATTATTATTGATAAACAAAGAAGAATACAACCATAGTTCTGACGTCAAATCCTTCTTTGGCTGGGTGATCAGTAGCACATGCCTTGAAAAGATTTTTGGGAATGGGGAACAAGCCTCTCTCTCCTTGGTTACCTGGACAAGAATCTCCTCACTTTAGATTTCGCCTTATGGGGATGAAGAAGGCTTCTTGTAGCATGAGCTTAGCAATTCTCAGACTTTGGGACTTAGAATTTGGAGCTTGGAGACTAGAACTACTAACTAGCTTGTCAAAGGCAAAAGGAAAAGCTTTTATAGATAGAGGGGAAGGAGTTAGGGTCATCCACAAGATTCATGGTATTGGCTTTATTACTACGAAGCTTCCATGAGAGGTGGAGAACTACTTCCCTTCTATGGAGATTCGAAGCCCAACTGAACTAAATCAAGCTGGAATCAGTTCATGAATAGGTTAGGAAGAACCTTCATAAGTTGGTTTGTTAAAAACTTTACCCAACTGGGCTGGCGCGAGTGTGACTTTGAGACAGAGCGCCAACTGGCGCGCCCTCTTTAGAGGATTTCCCCCATTGGCATGAGTGATACACAGTGGAACCACACCAATGGAAAAAGGGCTATTTTTATGGGTATTTTGTAGAAGGTGTCTTCAGGGCATATGAAGTACATACTCAAGGGGATACAATGCAAGTGTTTTCAGGTTATGTCACTGCTCACAGGTCCCGGAATAAGTCCTCTAATGTGTGGGAGAAGGGGTAACAGGGACAGTGACAAATTATTGTGTAACAGATGCCCAACTGAAAACACTGATGCCGAAGAACCTGCATGAAGAAGTACAACTGATATCTCAAGTACATGATGTATGTGATATGGGTGCAGCCATCCATAGCAGAGTACATAAAAATCTGGATCCAAGGTATGGGTGCAGCCATCCAGTAAGGATCGATAAGTAGACTCAGGCATGGTCGCAACCATCTAGTGAATGAGTCATGTAATGATCATAATAATCCAGAAAATCGCAACCTGGACTTCAACAGACAAAATCCAGGGTCTTGTGCTCCATCTCGACCCGAACAAAGTACAAGTTCAAGCATGTGAATATGGGAGTCGAAGTCGAACATGCAGGAACATCGTCTGATTACTAGTCAATGATGAAAACTGTTAACAGATGCGAGAGGTACCACCGATAGTGACAATGGTCCTCAAGGTACTATAGGTACAATCTATGACATGCGAATCAGTGAGCTAGCATCGAACACCCGTAGAGTCATTTGATTGAAGGCCAATAATGAAAACCTCGCGTCGAACACGAAGAACCTGTCATTGAGGTATGCAGGCTCCAAGGCACTTGAAGGGAGTCTCTAAGTCAAATTCCTGGATACTGAGCTGAAGTCGACAGGAAGTGACCTTAATCGAAGGTGGGCCATAATTTTTCCCACATCATCGACACGAGACAAAGAAGGATAAGATGTTTGTGAATTAGAATTATGTGAGGTATCAGAGGGAGGTTGAGTATTCTGTAGAGGTCAACTTCTCTTGAACATATTGGCGGCACGACAGTGGACTTGGCAGTATTTGACATCAAATGATCAGGGGTTATGGTGACAGGGCAATGAGCAGAAGAGAGGTAAAACAGGATAACTCAAACCCACGGAGGCAAGTGTAAAAACAAGATAAGATGTCCCCACCCAGACACGAATGCAGACAAGTGTCATGTTCAAGAGCGACATACTGCCGACATGAAAATAATTGTGGTTCCATTTTCCCCACCATTTCTGGCGAGTACCCCAGTTATTTTTATTAACAATCTTGATGGGGATAGCATATGCTTGTAAAGCGTCATTTCAACGGAATCCAATGTCATCAAGTTTTAACGAGTCTGACAGAGGAAGAACTCGGCGTCTTTTCATGTTTAGAGATTTTGAAAAGACAGCGGAAAAGTAAACTCCAGGGGTGTCCTTTTCATAAAGTTGTGTCTCTCGAGCCCAAAAAAGTATAAAACAATGCTCGAAAGAACCGCCTGACCATTACGATCGAGGAGTACTTTTCATGATTAGTGACTTCGACCTAAAAAAGTAAAAAAGTGACCGAAATCACGTCGTTTCGTAACCGTTAATGAGCCTGAAACGACAAGGGCCCGACGATATTTTCGTCTTTACATGGTCAGAAAAGAGCTTCAAGGTGACCGCCACTTATTTATGTTTAACGAGTCAGGAGGAATAACTCGGCAATCGTTTCATCTTTAAACGGTCAAAAAAGAGCTGAAAGCAAACCTCCATTTTTATTCTCTTTAACGAGTCAAAAAGGGAAAAAATACTTGGCAATATTTTCATATTTTACGAGTCAGAAAAGAGCTTAAAGGTGACTCGTCCTACAGGAACGAGTGGTATAAAGGGTAGCAACTGGTTCCAGCAATGGTGGAACTACTCAAAACATGTAATGGTCAAGAGGCTGGTTAACAATCACTCTTCAACTGTGGTCCCTCAGGAAAGGAAAAACAAGCAAGTGAAGCATATGATCGGCCAAAGAGATGTAGCAATGGAATAAACAACAAGGCTCATCTAGCATAATTTTATGAAAAAGACAGCAATCCGAGATGTAAATGGTATGGGTTCATTTTTACATAAGCTTGAACCATGGAGAACTTTCTTGGATTCGGTTTCATGTTACAACAAGCTTGAATAAAACTATGCTTGTTATATTCGCATGCCCCCAACATAATGAACGCCAAAATGAGGTACATGCCCCCCAGCTTTTTGCATTCAACAAAGTGGATGGAATGAAGGTTCACTTTCAAGATCTTGGAAAGACTCGACTGGTATTTTACGAGATCTTAATCCAAAGACTCGATTTGGAAAGGGAGTTGTTTCATTTTTTAATGAGGTTGACACAGTAAAAGAACTATCCTCATAACCCTTGTTTCATTTTTTAACGAGCTTGACACAAGATCAAGAACTATGCTCGGACAGGAACTTCATCATAATGAACAAGAAGTCATGGCTTCCAAGAGTGCCACTCCCAGTGGAAGGACAACATCTTGGAAGTCAGGACCCAATGCCCCCAGGACACTATGCACGATGGCAGCATCACTGGATACATGCACGGGATAAGTAGCCACGTAGTTGACCTGCGGTGGGGCAGATAAAACCGGTGGATAAAAGCCAGGAGGGGATTTACCTCCACAACAATTTTGGCGACTCCACTGGGGAGTTAGCTCTTTGTCTTTTTTGGAGAGGTAAATCCCCTCTACGGATAGAGGCGATCCCTACTAGCCCAAAGGGGGTCTAGCAACAATCAAACAATGCTACACTGCAGGTTCCTAGTTGTAATTAACAAGTGGGTAAAATAAACCTACTTGGATTCCAACGCTACGTTTGTCGAAGAGATGATCCTCTCGCTCCTTCGCTCCAGCCGATCACAGTCCTCCACTATCCTCACGGACGAACACCTGCACAAGAAAAGAGAGAACAAACACAAGCGTAAAATCTACTAAAAACAACTATGTATCAGTCAGGACGGATACAATTTACATTAATTATTCATAGGACAAATGGAAATGGAACCATAAGAGTAGTCATCTATCTTTATTAATCAGACAATAGAGTAAGGTACAACCGAAGTCCTGACGCTGAGTCCTTCTCTAGAGGGTCCAGCCAGCATGTCTTCCAAGCATTCACCTTTGAGGTAGATCTCCCAAGTCAAAGAGGTCTCTCTCTCACATACAAGGTAACAAACTCATAACCTTCCTCAAGCTCAAAAGCAATCCTCACACAACACATCAAATGCCTACAAAGAGCAGCACTAATGCACTAAGAATTCCTCTATCAAAGTCTATATGTTCCAAACTAGCTGCTCATGGGCAATGGAGGAGGCTTATAAAGGAGAAGGAGTCTCCATGAATAGGTAAAGGATGAGCTTTCCCCCAAGATAAGTGGATGATCAGTCGAACAAATATGCCAGAGAAAGGATGGCGACCTCAACAATGCTAACAGCCAAGTCTGGAGTCATCTGGAAGGCTGGCTGTTAGAACAAACTTGCCTAAACAGGATCGACGCGGGTGAAAAACTGGGCTGGCGCGCTGGCATCGAAAATCTATTATAGAAGAGGTCTGGTCAGTGCAAAATGATACAAACGGAGGGTGCGCTGTCCGTGAAATTGGACCAGCGCGGAAAACGCGTGTGCTTCCGCGTTGGCAGCGCAGCAATTCCATTATCCTCCGCCAGTCAGCGCGGTTATTTAATGAATAGTCGCGATGATTCAAATAACTTAGGCAAAGAGGGTTTTTAAGCCATTTCAGAGGGCATAGTCAAGGTGAATGTGACTTTATGAGACAGTAGGGAGACTGACAAGGTGACAGTGACATTTTACTGTGTAACAGATGCCCCCTAAAGCATGAAGCCCGAGAGAGTGGGAGGGGTGAAATGCTTTACAAGACTGCTGGACTGGAACACCACTAGGAAGGACCTGCAGGCAGATACAACTCATATTTCAATTACATGTAGTCTAGGCATGGGCGCAGCCATCCAAAAGACATATGAAGAAAGGTCTGTGGTATGGACGCAGCCACCCAGCTGAAGAGACCATAATGATAAGAGGTATGGTCGCGACCATCCTTAAAAGACTTAGGTATGGTCGCATCCATCCATCAATGAGTCATGTAATGATGTCCCACAAAATCGCAACCTGGCCCACAATGAACTAGAACCAGGGTCTTGCGCTCCATCCAAACCCGAACAAAGTACAAGTCCAAACATGTGAATACAGGAGTCGAGGTCGACCATGCTTGAACATCGTCTGATTACCAGCTGATGATGAAAGCTGTTAACAGACGCGAGAGGGGCCACCAATAATGACGATGGTCCTCAAGGTACTATAGGTACAATCCACGGCATGTGAAAGAATGAGCTGGTGTCGAACACCCTCGGAGTCATTCGATTGGAGGCCAATGATGAAAACCTCACGTCGAACACGAAGAACCTGCCATTAAGGCATGCAGGCCCCAAGGTACCTGAAGGGAATCTCTAGGTCACTCCTGGATAATGAGCTGAAGTCGACAGGAAGTGATCTCTATCGAAGGTGGGCCATAATGTTTCCCACATCATCGATGCGAGACAGGTAGAGACAAGTTTTGTTTTGCGTGAAATATCAGAGGGAGGTTATACTTACAGAGGTCAACTTCTCTTGAACATATCGACGGCACAATGACGGATTTGGCAGTATTTGGGGGTCAAATGATCAGAGTTCAAAATGAGAAGGCAATGAGCAGATGAGTGGCCAAATAGGATAACCCAAACCCATGGAGGAAAAAGAGAAGCGAGATGAGATGTCCCCACCCAGACACGAATGCAAACAGTGCCATGTTCAAGAGCGACATACTGCCGATGACGACGATTACGGTTCCTTTATTTCCCCCGCCATTTCTGGCAAGTACCCCGATTATTTTTGGATGAGAAGCTTGATGGGGATAGCATATGCTTGGAGAGCGTCATTTCGACGAGGCCCGATGTCATTCAGTTTTAACGAGTCTGACAAAGGAAGAACTCGACGTCTTTTCATGTTTAGAGAGTTTGAAAAGACAGCGGAAAAGGAAACTCCAGGGGGGTGCTTTTTCGTATAGTTGTGTCTCTCGAGCCCGAAAAAGTATAAAACGATGCTCGAAAGAACTGCCCGATCATTACGACCGAGGAGTACTTTTCATAAATAGTGATATCAACCCGAAAAAGTAAAAAAGCGGTCGGTGTCACGTCGTTTTAGAACCGATAATGAGCGCGAAACGACAAACGCCCGACGATCTTTGTTATTTTAAACGGTCGAAAAAGAGCTTTAAAACGACCGCCTCTGGTTCCTTTCAGACGAGCTGAGAGGGGGCTCAGCAATCTTTTCTAGTTTTGTGTCGGAAAAGAGCTTAACGACGACATCTTTGGGATCAAGTGTATACGAATCCACCGTGACCATGTTGGTTTCGAGGACCTGCACATGACAAATACCCGCGTAAAACCTGTTTGACACATCGGAAAACCATAATAGAATATGCATTAAGACATAATTTAACACATCTAGATGAGTTTATGGCAAAATTATAGTAAAAAACCCACATTTACAAAGAAATTTGACCAAATTTGGAAATTTTACTATAAATAGGAGGTTTGTAAAACCAATTTTTTACCATTACCATTGGAGCTCTAAGGACCTGAAATTACACAAGTTGACGAGCTGATTCTCCCTCATCTGGATGTGATTTCCCGGCCGCTTGTTCCAGGTAGGTTCCTCTTGCCCTGCCTTGCATTTTGATTATGTTTTTATCTGATTTGACTGTAAGATTTGGCCATTTGGCCAAAATATTTGCGCGTTGGAACGCTCTCGGTCAGCGCGGGTTTCCCTATCGGGTCCGCGCTGACTGGGTTTTCCAACACGTAGCCCGTTCTGGGTCAGCGCGGAAAACCCGTGTCCTTCCGCGCTGGCCCAGTGAAAAATACACGGGGCGGCCATTTCCAGTGCGACTGTTTTAGAAACAGTCGCGCTGGCGCTGAGACATATCAATTTTTAAAATTTAAATGCTTTTTCACCATGCAAGTTTCTAAATGGGCTTTGGGTGTTTTTGCAGGGCACAATGGCATTTACTTGGCAGGAGAGGGACCATGACAATGAGGATGTTGCCGCTTTTTCTGATGCCGGATGCCGCAATGCTATGCGGGCATGCGGTTTACTGAAGTTCTTCCTTACTCCGAGACTGAGAGCTCAGCCAGATCTGCTGGAGTTGTTGATCAGGGCGTGGAACCCAGTGGATGGAAAATTCACCATCTGGGGTCGAGACATTGAGTTCGACTCCAGTGACATATATTTTTTGACTGGGTTGTCTCGCCGAGTTCCGGTGCCCATTCTGGAGGGGCAGCGCCCTAGCGGCGAGACACTAGACCGATTGATGGCTCGCGTCTGCCCACAGGCAGTTAAGACGTGGAGTGGGAAGTGCAGTATCCCATCGGTGGGTGTCGGTGAGCGTGCCGACATAGTTCTCCGTACCATCCTTTTCCTGGTCACGCAGGTAGCGGGGAGCCTGGCAAACCATGAGGCCTCAAAGGCCAATCTCTTACTTGCTCTTGATTGCTTGGAGCCCATGATCTTTAACTAGGCGGCAGCTGTGACGAACAGCATGAAGAGGCAACTGAACAACTGTCGACGCGGAGAGTCGAAGAAGTTCAGTTATGGTTCTCTTCTGCTCCCGCTGATGTTCGAGTGGGTGCCGGCTCTCCAGTTGCAGACCATGGTGTTAGACCCACCACGCAACGCGCGGGAGACGAGGGCCACCAAGTGGTCTCGAGTCATGCCTTGCGGAGGTGGTGGACGATCAGTGTCTTGGGGCCTTTGTTTCAGAGAGTGGTTGGAGCGCCAGGTCATCTTTGTCGAGGACTGGCCGTATGCCGGTGTCGACTTCCGAGGAGATCCGGATATGCCGCTGCTTGCTGGAGAGCAGTGGGACGACAGAGGTATGACACTTGATTTTTCATTTTTGTTTATATGATGTTTTTGTATTTTTGATGTACATGTCTTAATATATATGCTCTTGCTGTGCAGATGTTGGGCCTGCGAGGCCCCTCGGCCTAGCTCCAGAGGCGCGGAGGGCAGATCAGGGTGCTGGCGCCTTGGCTTTGGCTCCCGCGGGAGGTGACCAGGTGGAGACGGTGATCCGCAACCTGGAGGGTTTGCTAGCAGGGATCCCTGATTACCAGGGGATCGAGGAGGTTCCCTTAGCTGCACAGGTTCATATAGTGGGTGTGGAACCTAGGATGCACCGCTTGTTGAGGCGGGTGGCACGAGCGGCGGCGGTCTACAGAGAGCATGACCCACCACAGTAGTCGCCTAGGTTTTGTTTCCACTGTTTGTTATTTTTGAGAGACATATGTCTCAGATGTACTAAGAACACTTGAGACACATACATTTATTTTTGAGCGCCTTAGTGCACCACCCGATATATATATATATATACATGGTGTTTTATTGTATCTTATGCTTCTTATGTTTATGGATTTACATATTTCGCAAATGTCTGTCTAATACATAGTTAGCCAATGCATCAGTTACAACATTAAGTCTTCTTGGAATGTGATGATAAGTAATGTAATCAAAATTTCTTTCCAATAACTTAACACGTAAATACAACTTTAATATGCGATGGTCTCTGACGGAATATTGCCCATTGAGTTGGTGAACTACAAGCTGTGAATCCAAGTTTACAAGCAATGAGCGGATTCCGAGGTTAATCGCCTCAGCCAAGAGTTCAATCACGACGCTATATTCAGCTACATTGTTCGTCGTGCAACCTAGACACACACCTTGAATGTCTACCAACTCACCATGAGGATCGTAGATCACCCATGCCGCAGACGACAGATTGCGAGTGCTGCGGGAGGCACCATCAGCGAAACCAATGTAAGGTGATCCAGACATCTGTTCAGAAGCAAAAGACACAGTAAGCAGCGATCACGCCGGCTCACGAAATCAAAACAAACACGCACACACACAAAACACACTGAAAAAAGGCATATGCATGTAAAAATAAATGAAAGAGTGCCTGGACTCAGGCATAATATTTTTTAAGATATAACCCGTTACGGGGCCGGTCCAGGGGATTGCCCTCGTAATCAATCAGCTCGTAGGCACCTTTTTGCAAAACTCTTTTTACAATGTAGGGTCCGTGCCACATTGGCTCGAGTTTGCCTGCTCCTAGCTTATCACTGGCCTAATCGTAGAGCAGGACCAAGTCACCTTCCACGAAAGAGCGGGGATTAACTGAGTTGTCGAAGTGAGTTTTCACTCGCTTCTGTTGAGCTTCTATAGCAAGGGAGGCTAGA
>APFE030151347.1:1631-13714 GCA_000404065.3 Pinus taeda | reverse complement strand
GAACTCTTGGAGGATCACGATCCACTTTGAGTACTTGCCCCCCAGTAATTGGCGTGAGAGAATATATGTCATGGGGTTGCAATCTGAAATCACGGTGGTAGTGCGCAACAGAATATAGTGGCGGAATCGTTGGACGACGCAGACTGCGGCGAGGGCCAACTTCTCGACGTATGCATATCGAGTTTCCGTGTCCAGTAAGTTGCGACTAATGTAATAGATGACATGCTCGGTGCCATGATTGTCATCTTGAACCAAGACCATGCCGATAGTAGTATCAGCAGCAGCCAAATAGAGCGTATAATCACGGTGGTAATTCGGGGGCTGCAACAAAGGGGCGGAGACCAGGAGTGTTTTCAGATCAGCAAACGACTCCTCAGCTATGGCATCCCATCGGAATGGAGTGTCACGCTTTAGTAATCGAGTGAATCCCTTTGCTACTTCGGCATAGTTTGGTATGAATCGTCTTACAAAATTTGCTTTTCCCTGCAGACTCTGTAATTTCCGCAAAGTTGCAGGGGGAGGAAGATTCATGATCGCTTCGACTTTTAGAGGATCCAGACGGATGCCTTCTCGGGAGACGATAAACCCGAGTAGTCGGCCAGATTCCACGCAGAAGACACATTTGTGTGGATTTAAACGAATATTATAGTGTCTGCATCGGAGAAAAATTTCATGAAGGTGCGATGGATGGTCTGCACGTTTGGCTGAATGAGCTGGGAGGTCATCCAGATACGGTTGTACGATGTGTCTTATATCGTGAAAAGCATACGATATCGCACGCTGAAAGGTAGCACTGGCATTTTTAAGGCCGAAGGGGAGCTTTTTATAAGCAAAGGTGCCCCAGGAACAGATGAATGCGGTCTTGTGTTGATCTGCCGGAGCAATGTTGATCTGGTTGTAGCCAGAAAAACCATCCATGAACGAATAAATTTCGCTACCCGCACATTCGTCGATGAGTTGGTCAATAAATGGGGTAGGGTAGTTGTCCTTTGGACATGCTCGGTTGATATCACAGTAGTCAACGCAGACGCGAATAGTGCCCTGCTTTTTATCGACAGGGACAATGTTTGAAACCCATTCTGTCAAAGGGATAGGATAAATAAATCCTGCTTTGAGAAGCTTTTCCACCTCTGCCTTAATGGCTGCCGCCTTGCGGGGGTGCATGGGACGCAAACGCTGGCGAACAGGTTTGGCCCCGGGATACGTTGGTATCTCGTGCACGACAATAGACAAGTCAATGCCGGGCATTTCTTCATATGACCATGCAAAAACATCGCGGAATTCGCGAAAAAGGGCAATGTAAACTTGAATCTCCTCCGGAGTGCAAGTCACTCCAATAAAAATGTTCTCGACAATCCCTGCTTTGATAGAGATGTCGATCGGTTGAGTTTGCGTGATGTTCCCTAGGTTTCCTTCTGACGTTTGATGAACTTGAATAGGCGTCTGAAGGGGTTGGGTAGGGAGACAAGAGGCAAACCGCGCGAGACACAGTAAAGTCTCCTGAGAGGTTGGGAGAAAGGAAGAACGGTGGTGAAGAGAGAACCACGGTTGTTCATCCAGAGACATTGTCTCTATAATTGCCTCATCGGAAGGAAATGTTTCCTTCAATGGATCCGAAGAGGTGTATTCTCCTACCCAAGGTGAAAAATCATTTGAGTCAAGCGCCCCACTCGAGACAGTGGGTTCTGCATAAGAAGCCGATGCAGCGACAATTTCAGTGTAGTTGAGCTCGGCTGGGCTCAACGGCATCTCCTCGCCCCAAGGTTCTATCTGGTCGATGGATGGGAGGATCCAGGGGTCAGAACGAACCGAGATCATCGAGATCGAGGCGAAGTTGGGAGGTGGGAGGGAAAAAACACCCATAAGGGCTGGTTCTTTAAAGAGGCCGGCTCCCACATTTTCATATGACATGGAGGTATGCTCAACGAAGGGTACGTTTCCCTCAGAAGAGGATGCGAAAAACGAGAGTTGATCAACTGTGACAATTTTCCCTTGATGGGGAAAACGAATGACACGGAAGAGAGACGAAGCTACAGCGCGCATAGCGTACGTCCAACTTCGTCCCAGAAGAAGATTATATGTAAGACTGGCGTCTACAACTTCAACTTCAACTTCTACGGTCTTCCCTTCTAAGGTAATCGGTAGCCGTTGAAGGATACCATACGGACGAGACTCTCTCCCATCAAATGCTTCCAAAGTCATCGGGGACTGACTTAAGGTCAGGGACCTGATAGCTTTCCAACATGCAACAGACATGATGCAGGTTGAGGCACCTTCATCAATAACCGTACGATGGATCATTTTAGAGTTGATGATGACTTGTATGAGGAAAGCGATCTGGTGAGGCAGTCGCGACACATGACTCTCGAGATCAAAAGTGATCAAATCCGAGTCCGCTGGGTCTATGCCACCGATGGCCGATAGCAGGGACTTCCTCTGGGGGGGGCAGCTTTGAAGGACCTCTAATGCGGACATGGCAGACGGAGCCTGCGCTAAGTCCTCCACGATGCTATAGTGCTGGGCAGCACGAGCATTCGGGTTATAGGAAGACCTCCTGAGTACCCCTTTGGGAGGGGGTCGGATTGTCGTCTCGACACTCGGTCTCTCAATATGGAGAGGACCAGAGCTGGATGGAGGAGCACCTAAGGGAACCTCTGGCTCCTTCGCGGAGGACGACGGATAATCCTTAGCTCGAGTTGATACATGAATAGCAATAGTTCCAGCCATGAAGACCTGGGAACCGAAGGGAGAGGATGAAGAAGGATCAGCTACCATCTGGGTTTTCTGAGAGGGAAAGGGTTCTTTCAGAACAGCAGGGATCCCTTGAGCACCTTTCAACAACCGACTAACTTCGGACCGTCTAGGGCAGTCCTTAGAGTAGTGGTCTTCCTCACAAATGAGGCAAGGATATTTAGGCTTACGCTTAGCTCCTTACTTAGCAAGAGGTTTAGATGATTCCTTCTTGGGTTGATCGGACTTATTTTTCCCTTTCCCCTTTTCCTTTTTCTTGCCTTTTGAGGCCTTGCCTGCCGTAGAGGACTGAACGGCATTGACCTCGGAAGTGTTACCGAAAATTACAATGCCCTGGGAAGAGTTTTCATTGGGTGAAATTGACTTCTGCTTCCCAGAGTTCGATGACTTTTTAGAGGCCTGGCTTACAGAGCCAATGACTCCATCAACAGATGGTTTGGGTGGAGCCTTGGATGTACCGGGCCTAGGGGCGTCTGGAAAATAATCATATAAAGTACCAGACTGGGAGTAAACCAAGTCTAGGTACTGAGCGCGTGCGATCGCTTGCTCTTCAGTCACGCATGCTCCCATGGCAATGCCCCGCGCAATCTTGGGGACAAAGGAGGTAGTAAACTAGTCGGTGAGGAGGAAATCAGGTATCCAGAACTTGATTAACCTGCGACGCCTTCTCCATTCATGAATATGATCGGAGATATGTGTAGCAATGTCCTGCTTAAGAGACGTAAGGAGATGAGTTCCCGTCTCATACCGAATGGGTAATTGAAAGTGATTCAAAAATGCCATAGCCAGGGAATTGAAATCATGGAATGATGCACGTGACAATTCGATATACCATTTAGCTACCGAACCAGTGAGGGTCCTCTGAAAGAGGCGAAGTCGGATCGAGTCATCAAGCCATGAATTCGACGAAAACCACAAGTGATGCGTCATCACATGAGCCTGAGGGTCCTCTCCGGCCTTCCCATCAAATTTGGGACAATCACTAGGAATTTTAGTTGGAACTGGTGGCCACTGTGGATCGTGTAGAATGGGATCATTCGTCAATTTCGACACATCGGGTAGTTCCAACGTGGCTAAAAATGGTAGCTGTGGATTAAATGACATTTGTGGCGGATACGAGGTAGGACCAGAATTCCATCCAGTTCCTAGTTGCCCCCATTATCCTTGTCCCGATGGACCAGGTCCGTAAGGGCCTTGTCCAGAAGGATTTTGTCCATAAGGGTTATTCCCGGAACCGGGTTGCTGATTCTGCCCCCCAGCACCCCATTGGTTACCATATTGGCCAGCAGGTTGTTGATAATTCGGTTGAGGGTTACCCTGCGACTGTTGGTAATTCTGATAAGGGATATACAGATTTTTCCCCTGGGTTTGCTGGTATCCGTACTGAGCCTGTGAACCAGGCGGCATTTGATGGGATTGATACCCACCTGAATGCTGGGGTTGGGATTGGTACCCACACCGAATAAGGAGCTGGGCCTGATACCCCCAGAATAGGGAGCTGGAATTGAATACCCGCCAGAATACGGAGGCTGGGATTGATACCCGCCTGAGTAGGAGGTTGGATTGATACCCGCCCGATAAGGAGGTGGGATGGTACCCCACCTAATACGAGGCTGGGATTGATACCCACCTTGATATGGATGCTGGGATTGATACCCACCTGAAAGAGGAGGTCGGGATTGGTACCCGCCTGCATGCTAAGCCGTCTGGCCAGAAGGTTGTCCTGGTTGGATTTGGGACGGCCTTGTTCGCCCAAAAGGTCGAGCTTGCTGGGTGAGGGGTTGCCCTTGCGCAACCGAGGTTTGCCCCTATTGACCAGAGGGTTGCTGAGTGGTAGGCCGGCCTTGCTGCACGTAAGGTTGGCCCCCTTGCCCAGAAGGGTTACGTTGCTGGTTTACGGGTCGACCTTGTTGCCCGTAGGGTTGTCCCTGGTTCCCGTAAGGTTTCCCCGAAGGGTAGCCTTGTTGGGTACCTGGTTGACCTTGTTGGGCGTTGGGTTGTCCCGGGATTCCCGAAGGTTGCCCCAGATATGTAAACGTCGGACTACTAGAGACCAAAGGTTGTCCCTGATTGGGTTGTCCTTTTGGGCCTCCTTGCTGACCTGGGTAATTTTGACCAGCATACTGCTGCCCATAATTAGGCTGCACGTAGGGCCGTTGACCCTAGTAAGGTGGTCCTTGTTGTCCTTGTCCCGAATGGTACTGGCTGCCACCATACCTGGTGGTACCCCAATCCCCGTTCAATGGAACGGAAATCTCATCATAGGGAATTTGAGGCAAGGAGGTGTACAAATAATGATTCTCGGCATCATAGTACGGGCCTTGACCATCTAGGTTCTGGACATTACGCAAGTATTCAAAATATGCCTCCTCTTCCTTCATATACTCGGAAGCAGGAGGAGCACCACTTGCATGGTGCACAACTCTAGAAGAAGGGGATGGTTCACCACTCTGCGTTGGACCTCGAGATGGGCCCGCGGCAGAAGTGACAGCAGATGAAGTTGTGACCGTACTAACAACTGGAGTTGACGCCGCGACACAAACAGTCGGGTTGGTGGGGACTATTGTAACAACAGAATTAGGGACTTGGGAAACAAACGGTCCTGTGTTAGGGACGTTGTTTTCACCCCAAATGGAAGAGGAAGCTGCCGATTTCATAGCATCCCACAATGACCCGTAACGCCGCGGCACCGTGAAACCCGAAGACGTAATGGTGTAGGGCATAGAGATGATGGGGGATGTTGCCGGAATGGGAGTATCTATACTCGACATAACGGACGGGCCACTAGACACTGGAGAAGCGTCGCCCATATCGGATGAAGCCATCGGAGATGGAGCACCGACAGGAGTGGCAGGGTAATCCTCGTCAGAGGGCTCCCAAATAGGGTTGTAAAAGAGAACTCGTAGAAATCGTCCTCTGGAGCTCGAGAATTCAACGGCTGGATGCTCGGAACAATGGGAAGAGCGTCACAGACCAGAGTTTCAGGGGCAACAGAAGATGGGGACCCTTCTTCAATTGGCTTCGAAGAAGGAGTTGATGGATCCGCCAGGATGACCAAAAAAAGACCCTAAACAAGCTAATGATAAAATCTACTCAAAACTAAACGCACACAAGATCTAACTGGGTAATGTTATCGTGGCCAAAATGAATTTTAAGACGCTGGAACTGAACTTGACCTTTTCATGTTTTGAGAGTCGAGAAAAGGACGAAAAGATGACTCTATCTACTTCGAATGTTTAATGAGCACGAAGTGACAAGACACTCACTTACACCTTTTCTTTTAAAGAGTCTGAAAAGGATCAAAAGCGATTACTCTGGAAGTTCTAGGCAAAAGGTTTACCAAGCAACCCGTAAAACTGCTTATACACCTTGGCAATCATATGAGAACCAAGGACTTCCCGTACTGCAATCAATCTTCCTGAATGCTGTGTTCGGTGTGTTACGGTTTACAAGGTGGCAGACTCGGCTTCCTATGGATAAAGGTTGCAAGCCTAATGGAGTCTCCCCATATATATGCGACGGTACATGGGAGCCCAATCCGTACTAGCACTTATCGTCTCACCGTGGAGGAATCACCCAACCACTCAACGTTAAGCTACCAGGTTTAAAGACGCCAGAACACGTCTCTAGCCTAGACCTCTAGATATTCACGTTAAGTTCCAATGCATTTTTAGATAAATTTGGCTTATTTTACAATTGATCTTGAATTAGGTTTGGTTTCAAGCCCTACTGTATGATCTCTCAAAAACACCTAAATGCAACTATATGCCAAAGAACATCATTTTGTTCGATGAATTCTAACTACAAGAAGGTTAAGAATCTTTCAAACAAACAAAACGAATCCAAGCAATCACACAACCTAATGCAACTAACAGCAAGGAAAGGAAACTTTTCTTTTGAAAGCACAAAATAACGAAATGTTCTTTTCCTTTCAACTATTAATGCAAAAGACACTAGTTTGCTCTACTTTTCAATGACATAAAAGTTCTCTTAAACTGAATTAGAGAGATAGCAACACTAAGTGAAAAGCTAAATCACTCAATGCACCCACAAGACGATTCCCAAGTCACTAAAACCAGTTTCCCAAATCAAAGGAAAACAAAGGCTTATGAGCTATGTAATCTAAGCTCAACAAGACAGCGAGGAATTCAACGGAGGAAAGCAAACCGCTTGGAACACAATCAATCACTTTCAAAAATCACCAAACAAACGTGAAAACAAAAACAAAGTTGGCTGGTCAACCAAGAACACAAGATCCTGAACAGGAGGCTAGACACACACGACCACTAAATGCCCTAGGGTTTGAGTGTGAAATCAATGGAGAAAAGCGAACACCCGAAGGATGAGAGTCCACAACCAGACAAACGACGGTCTGACACACTTCAGTAATCGTAAAAGTCAAGACAAAACATAAACCAAGCGACGAGAGAAAAAAGGAAGGCTTTGCAAAAACTGAAAACAAGCAATAAACGAACTCTCGTGGAACGAGGCTTCGCAAGCAAGCGAGTCACAGCTTAAACAAAATTATCAAGCCAAAAGCCAAGTGGAAAAAGCAGGGGACAGCCAAACCAAGAGGTTCAGTAGGTCAATTTGGACAAAAGAGAGTTTTACAAGATCAGCGCGAGTGACCCCTCAACAACAAGGCGATGACAGAAAAAGGTATGTAGCAACTTTGCACTGTCAGCACGGAAGGACACGAATAAAGGGCGCTGGCCCGAAAACCAGGTCAGCGCGACTGTTAAATGTATACACGCGATGACAGAAACAACAAAGAAGACACTATGCGATGTCAGCGCGTCTGTTCTAAATAAAGCGCGCTGAGGGTGAAAAACAAATAAAAACAAACCAAAAACCTCCAAACCAAGGCAATAGGCTTTCAAGGTAATTAAGGCAGTTCCCAGGACGAACCAGGAAACAAATCAACAGCAAAACAATCCCCAAACTTTGACAAAGGAGCAATAATCAAAATCAAAACAAAGGTGACATACAAAGAGACAAGCAAGCTCCCCAGCGGAGTCGCCAAATTGTTGGAGAGGTAAATCCCCTCTACGAATAGAGGTGATCCCTACTAGCCCAAAGGGGGTCTAGCAACAATCAAACAATGCTACACTACAAGTTCCTAGTTGTAATTAACAAGTGGCTAAAAGAAACCTACTTGGATTCCAACGCTATGTTTGTCGAAGAGATGATCCTCTCGCTCCTTCGCTCCAGCCGATCACAGTCCTCCACTATCCTCGCGGGCGGACACCTGCACAAGCAAAGAGAGAAAACAAAAGCGTAAAACCTACTAAAAACAACTATGTATCAGTCAAGAAAGGATACAATTTACATTAATCATTCATCAGACAAATGGAAATGGAACCATAAGAGTAGTCATCTATCTTTATTAATCAGAAAATAGAGTAAGGTACAACCAAAGTCCTGATGCTGAGTCCTTCTCTAGAGGGTCCAGCTAGCATGTCTTCCAAGCATTCACCTTTGAAGCAAATCTCCCAAGTCAAAGAGGTCTCTCTCTCACATACAAGGAAACAAGCTCATAACCTTCCTCAAGCTCAAAAACAATCCTCACACAACACACCAAATGCCTACAAAGAGCAGCACTAATGCACTAGGAATTCCTCAATCAAAGTCTATATGTTCCAAACTAGCTGCTCATGGGCAATGGAGGAGGCTTATAAAGGAGAAGGGAGTCTCCATGAATAGGTAAAGGGATGAAGCTTTCCCCAAGATAAGTGGATGTTCAGTCAAACAGACATGCCAAAGAAAGGATGGCGACCTCAACAATGCTAACAACCAAGTCTGGAGTGATCTGGAAGGTTGGCTGTTAGAACAAATTCACCCAAACAGGATCAGCGCGGGTGCAAAACTGGGCTGGCGCGCTGGCATCGCAGATCAACTATAGAGGAGGTCTGGTCAGCGCTCAAGGGTACGAACGGAGGGCGCGCTGTCCGTAAAATCGGACCAGCGCGGAAAATACGTGTGCTTCCGCGCTGGCAGCGCAGTAGTTACACTAACGTCCACCGGTCAATGCGGTTATTTGATTAACAGACGCGATGATTCATTTAACTTAGGAAAAGAGGGTTTTTAGCCTTTTCAAGGAGCATGAGCTTAGGTGAATGTAGTTTTATAGCACAATAGGGAGACTGACATGATGGCAGTGACATTTTACTGTGTAACACATAAATTACTTGCATATGAACTCTAAAACACAGAAAATAAACATTGTGAAAGCATAATACATAAAACACATATACACAGAGATTTTCACTTGGATCCCAAAATAGGGACTAATAGCTTGATTTTTCATTATGTTCCTTTCAATGTTACAATACATATTTATACATGCCAAAGCATCAAATACCATGGAGTGAAAACCATCGCGTCCAATACCATGGACCGAAAAACCATCGCACCCAAAAAACAAGTGTGAAAATCATGCAAAAAACCATAGGTGGGTCCGCCCAACCTAACATAGGGTCCAAAACCAAAATTTTCCAAGGCACTGCCCCGAACCCCATAAAGTGGGGTTACAAGTGCTCCTCAAACCCCCTGTTAACTACGTGGAAAGAATATAACACAACCCAACATTCTCCCACTTGTTGTTTTCTTTCGACACGGGGCCACAAGAGAGCTTAGTCATTTTTCTAGCCCTGAAATGCCCATCGTCTCTCTACACCAAGAGAACTTCTCAGAGCTCACAGATTTTTTCAATGCATCTACAGTATTCTTCAAAGTGTCCACCTTTACGAGCAACACCTTTTTGTCTTCTATCATATCCCTCACAAAGTGATACTAAACATCAATGTGCTTTGTCTTTGAATTATATGCAGGGTTCTTTGCCAAGAAAATTGCACTTTGGCTGTCAAAGTCTATCCTTATAGCTCCCTGTACTAACCCCATACTTGAACACAATCTCTGCAACCACACTGCTTCCTTGCTTGCATGAGTGGCTGCCCTATATTTCTGCCTCTATAGTTGATAGTGCCACTATAGATTGTTTCTTACTCATCCAACTGACTGCACCTCCAAATAGGTTAAACACATACCCACTTGTAGATCTTCTCTGATCTAGATCTCCAACCCAATCTGCATCAACAAAGCCATGAATATCCAACACTTTGTCCAATCCTGGTCTTCCTTGGTAGCACAAACCATAATCACTAGTGCCACACAACTACCTAAAAACTCGCTTCACTGTTGTCCAATGCTCCTCTCTTGGTTTTGACATAAACCTGCTCAATACTCACATTCCATGTGCAATGTCTGGTCTAGTAAAGACCATTGCATACATCAGGCTACTGACTACAGTTGCATATGGAATGTGGGACATTTCCTCTTCCTCTTCTTGTGTCTTGGGACATTGTTTAATAGATAGCCTCACACCTACAAGAATAGAAACCTTCACCAGTTTACTATCCTACATATTAAACCTCTGTAGTATTATCTCGACATACTTCCTCTGGTTTAACCAAAGCTTCCCCTTTGCTTGATCTCTTTTAATTTCCATGCCCAAAATATAGTTTGTAGCACCAAGATCTTTCATGTCGAATCTGGACGACAATTGGGTCTTCAAATCCTAGATAATTTCTTTGTCATTTCCAAGCAGCAACATATCATCCACATACAAGACCAGATAAATCACACAGTCACCAATTAATTTAAAATACACACAATGATCTACTTTGCTCCTAGTGAAGCCAAGTCCCCATATAATTGTATCAAATTTCTGATACCACATCCTTGATGACTGTTTTAACCCATATAGAGACTTCTTTAACTTGCATACTAGTTCTTTCTTACCCTTTGCTACAAAGCCTTCAGGTTGCTTCATGTAGATTTCCTCTTCCAGATCCCCATGAAGAAATGTTTTCTTCACATCCATCTGTTCTACCTCAAAATCAAAAGCAGCAGCAACAGATAAAAGTAATCTAATAGAAGTTTCCTTGGCAACAGGAGAAAAAATATCACCAAAATCAATTCCCAGCACCTAGGAATAACCTTTTGCTACAACCGAGATTTTGTATTTCTCCACTTTCCTTCTGCATTTGTCTTATTTTTGAATACCCCTTTGCTTTCAATGGGTTTCCTCCTCCAGCCGGCAACTCCACCAGATCCAAGCCTCATTTTTGTGCAAAGATGCCATTTCATCAACCATGGCCTCTTTCCAGAGTTTTCCATCCTCTGAATCTACTGCTTCCTTCACAGTTTTGGGATCATCGTCAGTAATAGACAAAGCAAAATTTGAACAGAAATCAAATGGACTATACCTTTCAGTCTACCTTCTTTCTCGAACTAATCTTCTCACAACCGGATTTTATGGCTCTTCATCTTTTGATTCCTCCTCTGCTATAGAGTCTGGTTCTTCCTCCTTTAGCTCAAACTCTATCTTCTTAGGTTCCTTTCATTGGACTTCATGTTTAATAACATCTTTCACCTCTCTGAACACCACATCTCGGCTATAAAAAACATTCTATGTGATTGGGTTCCAAAGCTTATAACCCTTTAAACCATCCTTATACCCAATAAAGATGCACTTTTCAGATTTACTATCCAACTTGGTTCATTTCTCCTTTGGAACATGTACATATACATCACATCCAAATTCCCTCAGATGTGAAAGAGAGGATTTCTTACCAGTCCATACCTCTTGTGGAGTCTTATCCTCCAATGCTGATGAAGGTGACCTGTTGACCAGGTAACATGCAATATCCACCACCTCTACCCAGAATTCCTGTCCTAACCTGGCACCACTATGCATGCTTCTTGCCCTTTCCATGAATGTCTTATTCATTCTTTCTGCAACTCCATTTTGCTAAGGTGTATATGGAGTAGTCTTCTTTCATGCTATACCACACTTCTTACAAAAATTTTCAAATTCCTTACTACAAAACTCTCAACCGTTATCTGTCCTCGGCACCTTTATCTTCTTCTCTGTCTAGTTTTCCACCAGAGCCTTAAATTCTTTAAACCTGTCAAAGACTTCAAATTTATTCTTAAGGAAATATATCCATGTATTCCTTGAGAAGTCATCTATAGATGATACATGGTACACAAACTTACCCAGTAACGGAACCTTCATAAGTCCAAACACATCACTGTACACAAGTTATAATATCTATTTCACCCTCTTATGACCAAATGGGAAACTCACCCAATTCTGCTTCCCTGTTAAACAGACATGGTCAGGGAGAACAAATAGGAAAACAATAGGAAAGATAAATCATTCAGTACAATTTTTATTCACAAAAGATGTACATTTATAGTACAATATGGTGACCGTTGGGATTCACATCCCAAGGTCCCTTGGACTGCTTTTTCCATTCGGCTTCCAC
>APFE030151331.1:0-16475 GCA_000404065.3 Pinus taeda | reverse complement strand
GCGCAATCGGCGCGGCGAAGGGGGGGCTCCGCCCCCCCTCTAACGCCCCGGTTCACTACGTAGGTTAGTCATGGAAAGAATATAACACAACCCAACAATTTCTTAGTACAACAGGATCAAAGATCAATTGCACTCAATTTAGCAGAAGCAGAGTACATAGCTACCAGTCAAGTAGCTTGTGAGGCTATCTGGATGAGGAAGATTCTTATTGGGTTATTTGTTTAAATGATGCATCCTACTATGATTTATTGTGACAATCAAAGTTGTATCAAACTCTCTGGGAATCTAGCTTTTCACAATCGGTCCAAGAACATAGATATTTGGTACCACCATCTACGAGATTGTGTGCAAAGGAGGGTCATGTTATTGTAATACATTCTGACAGAAGAACATGATGCAAACATTTTGAAAAAATCCTTGTCAAGGGGTAAATTCGAGTTCCATAGAAGCAAGATTGGGGTATCTAATAATCCCTTTCTCTCTGAGAGTGAGAGTTGAAAATGCAGCAAGAAATTCCTAATTTAATTTTCCCTTGATTAAATTAGGAGAAATTTGAAATTCCACATCAATAGACAACCTGAATAAGTTAACTGAGGTGATATACTTGGTATCACTTAGTTAGATTATTTAATTCGAGTTGTAGGAATGAAATTGAGTTATGTACAGTTATTCCTAAATTTTAGGAGCCTAGGTTGAGTTAATTTCAGTTGTAACAATTTAATTCAATTAAGTTGAGCTATGGTCAGTTAAACTAGTTCCAATTGTTGGAGGAACTAGTGGAAGGTCTAGCAGTGGGGTGTAACTTCAATTTCCAACCACTTAACTAATCAATCAGCCTAAATTAACCCATGCATGCATAGAATTTGAGTTACCCAATTGAGAATGGAGTTCAAGGGTAGTGTACTATCAGTTGTAAACTATTTCAAGGTGTACAAGTCATGCATTCAGTCAGTGAAGAACCTAAGGGAATTGTGCAATCCAAATTGAGGAATTTCGTAAATAATAGAGGGTAATTCCTTGAGGAACGACGCAAGGAAATAGGAGCTTGGAGGCTTGAAAAATTAGCTAAGTGTTGGCCAAGTTCAGTTAGTCAGACAGAGGATAGAAGATATAGGTGTAATTTGAGCTCAAAATTGAGCAGAGCGTATTTTATTCATCGATATTCTTTGATTAATGCAATACATATAATAAGGGGTTTTGAATAGTTGCTTTCCCCTAGATAAATCTCTATGTATGTTTGTTGAATATTGATGCATGTTAATGATTTTTGTTCTTGATCGTGAATTTGCTTTTGCAAATCAATAGAGTATGATCTAGTGTTGTGCTTTAGTAAATTTTACGAGAAGTTTAGGATCTACACATTAATTTCTACAATTAATATGTTTTATTCAATTTAATTAGTTAAATACATCATGTCTCTTGAATAAGTTATATGATTATACATCATATGAATGCATTTGAATTATTTTATAGGATAACATTTATAAAGAATTTTTAGGGAAACAGACATCCATACAAATTAACAACATCATTATACTTATTAAATCTCCATCAAAATGTAATCTACAACATCCAGTATATATAAAATAACAAGATAATTATTGTAACATGATCATCATCTATAATTAAAAAAAAATGAATCAAATATCTATAATTTAAGTGAATTTGACAACATCCATCATAAGTTGTAAATCAAAACCATCATATGTAATAAATATGCATCCAAATCATCAACCACTTTCAACATATAAAAAATTATGAGTCAATATTGACAATACCATCATCATATATGTCTTTGGAGACTCTCTCCTTACAAATCAAAAACATATTAAATTGAATCATTGCAGCGACCCAAATACAAGACAAACTCTACAAAGAATCCAATTGATCTTGGATAAATTTGAAATTTTAGAATTCTATCATATCAAGAAAGAGAACAACACTTTGGTGGATGATGAAGCCAACAAAGGCATCAATTTGGTTCAAGGCGATTTGATGGAGGGTGTCATATCAATTGTACGTCATATACCATTATTTCTCATAACTCGAGGATCTTGAGATGCTTAAGGGTAATTAAGGAGGCTAATTTGATTGACTGAGGTTGCATAAATTTGGTAGTCATTTCACGATACAAAATCTCATCAGTGATTTCTATATCTCATTAGTGATCATTCCAGTAGAATGATGGGCCATTCTTCCAATAGATGGTTAAATGCAAGGATTAATGTTAAGCATGTGGCTAGGTGGGATGTTGCTAGCACAGGATTTGATATTTCTGTGGCCGAGGAAGAACATCTTAGTTCGACCATGTGTGTTTATGGTCGAGACCAAGAAGAAATGAATTCAAAATTGTTAATGCAAACAACATTAAACTTGAAGGGACTCCCCCCACCACCATTTTGGAGTTAAGTCTGGCTATAAGAGGATGGTTGTGCAGAATTCATGCATAATTGCTCTCCATAAATTCGTTCTAATCCAAAGAGATCATGGCCTTCTTGTCAGGAAATGGTGTTGGTGGCTATCATTTTACCATGGTAATGGATCAATTGGAAGGTTTGAAAAAGATGTTGAAATTATGCAAACAATGGCGGAGGTAATAATATCCAAGATAGAAAATATTGATTACAAGGTGGATAACTCTGAGGTCAATGTGGAGAATGCAGTTGTTTCAGTGTTAAAAGATATATTTGACCTTAATGACAGCAGTGAACAGGATATGGAGATTGGTGAGGGAGGGGATCTCCCTCTAGTGTTTCTCAATCAATAGGAGTTGGAGTAGGACCAGGGGTGGAAAGGAGAAACAGAACCATCCCAATAGGAGGAAGCAGACAAGGTTGTTATGGAGGAACTCGACCAGAAAAATGTGGATGGAATTGGGTAGTTAATTTTATATTAATATCTACGTAGATTATTTTATGTAGGTATGGAAGTATTAATGGCGTATTTTGGAGAAATTACAAGAATAATGATGTAGTAAATCTAGAAAAACATTATTGCATACCCAAATATACTGGTCAGAGAAATTTTGGACTATGAAAATTTTGATGTTTTTGAATGTAATGGCATTGGCCAAATTCTAGTTTGATTAATATAAATATACATGTTCCTTTTGAAAAAAATGACATGTCAAAATGATGCATGTCCAACAGTCTGCATAATTAAAAATGATACATCATGTACAAATGATATAAATAAAAATGATGAATTATGTAAGACAAAAGGATACGAGTTAATATGATACATCATGTCCAAATTGTTAGGGTCATATAGTCTAGGAATCATAGTGTTTGTTTATATTACTATTTCATTCTCGAGGTCTGTTTGTAAAATTTAGCCTATGAATCACAAAGTGTCATAGTAGAAAGGTTTCTATATGAAAGGGTTTGTGTGTGTCATGGGTTGTCATCCGCATTGTAAAGGTTCATGTCATAAAGGGTTTTTTGAATATGAGAAGGCCATAAGGTCATAAATTCAAATGCATAAACATGGAGGGAAAAGGAATTATTGAGGGTTCACGGGGTCATTTCATGGGGTTTTCACTCATCATAAGTATATTAATGGTCTTCACTTCTCATCATTGGTTTCATTAGTAAGGGACATCCTCATGTCACCTCACTCTTCCTCCACTTAACCATTCATCCTCACGACATGAAACAAGGCATATGGAGGCACTAAATTCTTTTTTTTTTTTTAATCTTCGCTCATTACCACCTCATTGAAACCTGTACTCAAAGAAGTTCTGAATTTAAAGCTAGTGTCTGGAAACTCAAAATAAAGGAGGTTGTTGCACAAATCTTGTGAAAACTGAGAACAACCATTTTGGAGGTTTGCAAGCATGGAGGGAAGCACTCAGGGGGTGCTACGTCATCAAAAGGTCATCTCAAGCACACCTACAAACTTATCCTTGCACATAACCCTCTACAACCATGTCAACCATGGAGGTTTGCTACACTCTACTATGGAATTGCTCTGAAATTGAGTGTTTTGGCCATTATTTTCAAAAGCGGTTTATGACCGAATGGAAAAGAATTTTGAAAAACTAAAATACCTTTTTTCCAACCATGGGCTAAATAAAAAAACCCTGCTTCAGTTTCTATACATATGTTATGGTTTTGGTGATATGCAACGCTCTTGGAGACCTATTTAAAAAATAAATAAATAAATAAATAATAAAATAAAATTCTGCATTTTCTTCCCGTTTTAGTCATTATTTTTTGGTGCACTATTCTAATAGATGGAAGAGAATTTTTAGAGTTTCATGTCAAAAATGGGCCAAATAACAAAAAATTATCTCATTTTGTGCACAAGTATCATGGTTTGGGAATTGCAAGTGTCACTCTGAGATCCACTTTCCACAATTTCTTGCTAACAGAATTCTAATTTTGTTTTTTGAAATTATATTTGTAAATTTCGAATTTTGGTAGGTTGGAAGTATGTTGGGTTATATAAGGATGAATGAGATGTTTGAATGGTCACTACAATTAGTTTGGAGTAGGAGCTGCTAATACTACTTCAAAATATTTTTTTAGTTGCGCGAGTGGTGAGTAATCTGTTGGGAGGTTGGCGAAGGCTAAAGAGGATATATCAGGGGTTCTACACTAGCACAACACCATTTCAAGCATACCCATTAGATTGGTTTTGTCTAGGATGATCTTCAACTATGTCAATCTTAAAGGTCTATTTCACCCTATTGTGCAACTATATGAGTCAGGTTTATTTTTTCATTTTGGTATTTCGAGACCTTCTAGAAGTATGTTAGTGATAAAATAGTTGTGGATAAGCATAGGTAAGATAGTTTAATTGATAAGTTTGGAAATTTTGTTTCTAAGTTTTTGTAAGGTTTAAAACTTTGATGTTTCTAAAATTATGATAACATTTATATGGTAGGTTTTCTTCTTTTCTACAAATACATTTTATCAAGCTTGTTTTACTCATGTATGGTGAATTTGACCACCTTGAGTGGTAATTTTGCATTCCTCTTCGTATTTAGTGATGTAAGAAGATGAAAATAGAGTTGGTTGGTCAGAGTGTGAGAGAAAATACTTGTGTTCTGAACATTTTATAAAAATTTCAGTGAATGAAAGAAGGATGAAGTGACTTGTTGTAGGAATTCAAGTGTCAGTCCTCTATGGTGATGTGATTTCATATTTTGTTCATTGCCTTATGTTATTTCCCTTCATCAATGTCTTACTTCATGTTTAGTAAATAAAAAGTTGATTTCAAAATTCATTGTTAAGGTGCTTTGTTATGGCTTAATAAGCATTTTAATGTTTATTCCTCAGTAAACATATAAAAGTTACCCCTGGTGAGGTGCTTTAGGTGTTTTTAAGTTCATTCTTCCTCTACTTTCCCTCCTACAAAAAATTTTTCTTTAAACCCTATAAGACTACCTATATTTATCCTATTGCAAGAGATATTCATTATCCCATTTATTCACTGAAAACATCAGCTGAGAGTGACTCCATGCCTAATGGATTTCGTCTCACACCTAGCATCAAACCATTAAAACAAATTCATTTCTCTTTGTGCTTAAAAACTAGGCTAAAATCTGAACACTCGGTTATCTAATTGACTGAAAAATCCTATAGAGAGAGCCCTCTTTGGAGTTGGATGGGCTATGTTCCAATTCTGCAAGTGGTTAGTGGTTACCCCTATGATCCTTTTATCGGCCTAGAAGTAATTATAGGGTGATAACACAAATGATATAAGTTTAAATGATACACGTTAAAAAGATACAACTCAATAATATTCTACAGGAGACTATGAAAATGATACATATGATAGTAACCATGAAAACCAACATCATGACAATATATCAAATGTAACACCCTCCTCCCAGACTTACCCAATCTTACTGGTCCACCAGGGTAAATATGTGACGAAGAGTTAATATGATATGGCTCAACTCCCTAAGTGCAGTTAAGGAAGTGGAATCCAACAAATAGAACTTTACTGACCTCCCTCAAGTGCTACAAGACCCCTAGGAGCTAATCAACCACTCCAGGTGCCCAACCCTTGTGATAACTTAGCTTTTCATTGACGTGGGTTCTCAATTGCTCCCGTGAAAAGGAAATTCAGCCACTAAGACCCTTATATCACTATCATGAGCCTACATCCTAGAGATTGTAGAATTTTTCACTCAATTTTGTGCCAGTGACCCTAATATCTGAGCCACATTTTCAGGGCTAGGACCCATGCCTCTACCCAAAACTTAATGAACTATTAGAAATGATAAATAACAAGGAGATAGGGCCTCTAATGTAAAACTTGAACAAGTAACGAACCTAACCCATCCTAACCATGATTTTTTTTTCCAAACACATCATGAACATGTAGTGTACAGGTCATAAATACACTTCTTAACATAGGGGCTTCATATTTATCTCAGAATCATTAAGAAGGTCTGATGCCCTCTCACAATAGTTGCATTATCATCTATTAGGTCATACATTCATTAACCATTCATTTACTAATCAAAGCCTGATGAGATCCATAGCTAAAGTCTTCCATAAACCCATGCTTATAACCAACATATAACTAGAATAGTAACAACGATATAACAACCATCAAAGCCACATAAAAGCATGCATAAATACTTATGAAAATATAAGGGAAAACTAGCTCTTATTAACATATGCAAAAGTCAGCCAAATCAAAACTTCTGTGTACCACCCAACCATAGATTGGGCAGAATAAAATATTTATTTTAGCCAATCGCCCTCATGCAATATTCCAAGAATGAATGTGGGACTCACAAAAGAACCATCCAGGGCTTACTCAGGCTTTACCGTGTATCCCTCCATTACTGGTCAAGGGATAACTAGGCCTGAAACCCTCATATATACAACTAGACTTTACCTTGTATCTTGCCATTACAGATTAATGGATTCCTAAGTCCAAACAAAGAAACATACACTATAGGCTTTACCACAATCCCACCATTATTGTCCAAGGGATTACAAGGCCTAAACAAGCATAGATGCCTCCAGATTTCTTCACCAATGCCTTAAGGATTTTTCTCATCTCCAACCTCAGTCCTTACCATGTATCCCTCCATTACCATTCAACGGATTCCTAGGCATTTGGGAATTTTCCTTAGACCACCTCATTAGGTTCCAAAACCATCCATCAATCCAGCTCAACCAAATGAAAGAACCCCATCACACCACGAATATCTTGAAATGGCAAGGCAAGGCTGAAACCACTGTCACACCTAGAAAAACACATGCCAATGATAGAAAGAGAACCAAATACAAACATGCATGTACCACGCATGCCAAAGCTAGCAAGGAAATCATACATGTAAATTGATTCCTACAAGTAATCCCGTTATAGTTGCTTGATCCAAATTTTCCTTACTTGGTATTTGCTTCTCCTTGCTTTCTTGTCCTTCCTTTGCCTTCATTTCTCTAATGCTAGAGTGCTCCAAGAATTCTATGAGTGTGCAAGAGTATGAAAGAGAGAATAGGGGAGAGCTCCAACCCAAAAATATCAAAAGGCTAACCAACAAAAGTTATGAACTGATCCTTATAAGCCTTTTTATTAATGAGGCCTCTATTTTCTTCAATTTCCATTATTTTCCTTCAATTTACTCTTCACAAGCAACATGTGACCTTTCACCTTCCTTTTCTTCTATTTTCCATTATTTCATAAATAAAAATGCCAATTAATGCCCCTTTTCCATTCAAAGTCTTTTCCATTTCCTTTGCCAATTTCCCCTTAGCCATAATAAACCAAATGAACACCCACTAGGATTTTTTGTTCAACATTCAGCTTCAAATATGTGTCCTACGACCTTGGTCTTATTATTCCTTTATTATATTTATTACATGAAATTTTAACCCGGGGTTGTTGTAAACTCCTCCCCCTTAGGGGAATATCGTCCTTGATGTTCTATGACACCTACAACTAGCAAGACCACTAAAAATCCAAACATACTACCCATGGTGATTTATAACTTAGCTTGATGCAGTATCTACAATATCAACCTGCTGAAAGGCAAACCAACATGACACCCATGCCACATATTAGAGCTTTATAACACTGCTCATTATGGTATTTACAATGAAAACCATACATAAATATGTACATATACCAAAACTCATTTTCCTTCATTGGTAAATAATTGAGGATACATAGCCCGCATGTGATCAACCATATCCCATGTAGCTTCATCAGGCCCAAAGTGCTTCCACTTCACTTTAACTTGCTTGATTGCATGATTTTGGAGTATTAGTATATTTCACTGCAATATGTACTGAGGTTTCAACTAGAATTCTCCTCTTGGCTCCACCTACAATATAGACTAATCAATAACATTATCAACATCCCTTACATATATTTTAAGCAATGAAACATGGAAACCATCATAGAATTTCACTGTCAGAGGTAGTGCAAGTTTGTAGGCCGTTGCTCAAATCCTCTCAGGGATCTCCAAAGGCCTGCAATAACAAGGTGCCAATTTTGTACATGACCCAATCCATAAATATCTCTTCTTGGGATTGATGTGAAAGTACACATGTTATCCAACATAAAACTCCTTAAATGCCCTGAGTTGGTCTACATAACTCTTCATTCTATCCTATGTTGCCTTTAGATTCTTCTTAATAACCTGCATTTCTTGTTCCATCTCTACCAACATATCTGGTCTTATCAACACTCTATTCATTGGATCACTCCAATGGATGGGACTATTACAACCCCTCCCATAAAGTGCCTCAGACGGAATCATCCTTAGTGACTCCTAATACCCATTGTTGTAAGAAAACTCAACCAATGGTTGATACTCTTCCCACTTCCGATGCTGGTGCATAACATACATTCTCAACCTATCCTCCAAAATCCTATTGACCCTCTCTATCTTTCTATCTGTCTATGGATGATAAGTCGTATTGAAGTCCAACTTCATACCCAAATATGCAAATAACTTCTTCCAAAACTTGGAAGTGAAATTAGCAACTTTGTCTGATAAAATCTTCTTTAAAACACCATGCAACCTCATTATCTCCCAGATGAAAACTTGTTCTACATGACTAGATGAATAAGTAGACTTCACTAGAATGAATTATGCTACCTTTGCTAACCTGTCAACCACAACCATAATAGAATCATGTTGCCTAGATGTCCTTGGCAAGCTTGTAATGAAATTCATGGAATTGATATCCCATTTCCACTCTAGAATCAGAATCAGCTATAGTAGACCACCTGGATGTCTACACTCTACTTTTACCTGTTGACAATACAAACATATAGCCACAAAATTTTCCACTTCCTTCATCAGATTCAGCCAATAGTAGAACTTCTTCACTGAAGTCAATGTCTTCTGATATCCCCAATGACTTGAATAAGGTTTAACATAAAATTCCCACAAGATAAGTTTCTTGAGCCCATTGTTATCTGGCACATAGATCATGTCCCTAAATCTTATCAAACCATCCGCAATGAGACAATAGTCCACATCATGGTCACATGTACCCTGCTGATATAACCTGTGCCTAAGCTCCCTATACATGTCATCCTGTTGTCTTACCTGTAAGACTTGATCTGAGCCAATGTGATGTGGATCTATGTGATGAGAATCATTCAGATATTTTGGAATATTTGTGTTCTGCAAAAAAAAGCATTTAGAATGAAAACTTATTATTTATTTCATGCAGTAATTAATTTCTTTGTTATATACCTAATATTACAACATATGAAATGGAACAATAATCATATTACATCATATCAAAGTGCACATACGATAATAAAATTTCAAATAAGTTACGATTAAGATGTTGTAATAGTGGATGTTGTAACAACGGATGTTGTAACTGTTATCACTCCAAGAAACTCTCCTAGGTTGTAGCTCGGAGATGCCTGGTAATATATAATCTTCAATATTTTTCTCTGTACTATTGGAATAAATCATGGTTTGGGGCAAGTTAGATAACCATTTTAGCTTTGTTTTCACTCAATGCATGCATGAACACTCTCACCAATACAAGGCTTTACACCACTAATGCTCAATATGTTATAAATTCAATGGATAGATGGATATTGACTATACCAGCAGATTGCATATTCAAACATACATCAATGGCTAGTTCTATGCAACAAAAGAGAATACTGACTGTACTGGTAGAAGTATATATGACCACATAAAGATGGCTAGTTATAGATAGCAAAGAGGATTGCAAATCTAATATATCAAAGCAGAGATAAGATGACAGTTATCTAGCCTTAGACACATAGGAAACATGAACAAATTGTTCAAGTGCAAGAATAGCACAACAAAGAGAATGGACATTGAACATATAATGGCAAAAGAAGCTTATATTGTTGGAATGAAGATGATAAGCTTGAATGAATAGAGGAGGAATAATATCCAAGAGTTGAAACTCTATTACATCTTACTTTCAGCTATTTATAGCCTTTACAATGATACTTAGCCTTCTAAGGCTTGAGAGGTCTTAATCGATCACTTGGTCTTGTTTAATTGTTTGATTCCTTGAAGGCAAGCATGGCTTGGAGGTTTTCCCCTACTGACAGAGGAATAACCGCATTTAGATATTTTGGATAGTCTGTTGTACTGTTCGGGAGTTTTCCTATGCCAGAGATGCTCCATAATGTTTGTTGGTGTGGCTGTTGCGTTGTCTGGGAGTTTTCCTATGATTTAACAATGCATGCTTTTATTATAGCAGAACAATGCTGCCCCTAAGGGGGACCTCTGTTGAAAACAATGTATATTTCTGTTTTAAATGAAAAACATAGCCATCACTGCTAAATCCTGCCTTCTCTATCCTTTCGGACTTCAAAGGTCTTCAACACTGGTTTATTCTTCTCTTGGGTCCACCCTTGTTGCCATCTCAATTCGAAAAGCCTGCTCCTGTGTGTTTTCCTTGTATTTGGAAATCCACGAAAAACACTGAAAATCATGTGAAACCGGCTTTGGCGGACCTGAAACAGTCTATATTTTAACTTTGAAACCCTTTCGAGTCTGGGCTATATCACTATCGGTGCTGCCAAGTTCCCTTTTGTATTTCGTTATAACAACAAAAATACACAAAAACACTAAAATATGGCCTTCCCCAAACCTGAAATATTATATAATATCATTCTCGAACCCTTTCGGGTTCGGGCTATATCGTTATCGGTGTTATCATGTGTTCCTTTTTATTTCATTTAAACAATGAAATACCTTAAAATACATTAAAAGTAGGCCTTCATGCGGACTTCAAAAGTTATCAACTATCACATATAATTTTTCAAGTTCAGCCATTGGGTCACACACATGCCCATGCCTAGGCCCCACCCCATGGTATAGTGCTGATGTGATATAGTGATGTGATCCGATCACAATTATTGATCGCTCATGCTTGGCCTTATATATATATGGATATATATATATATATATATATATATATATATAATATATTATATTATATATATATATATATATACATATAACACAATGTATGTTTCCTATCGATGCGACCCGCCGATCCAATCATCAGAGATCGTTGATTGGCAGTGTCCTGGGCCCCTCCGCAAGTCCTCCTTTGTGATAGCGCTGATTGTAATTAGCCGCTTAGATCTACGTCATTGATCAGCCAGATCTAATGGTTGTTGTGCCTCAACTGTTAGAGCCTCTGATATGTAGTTTTTTCACTGATTCTTTAGTGTTTTGGCCTCCCAATAGTGTTTCCCTCCTGCGCTAGTTCTGATTTTTGAATGATCTTTAAGCAAATGCTAAAGATTTCAAGCCCATTAACGGACTCATTGGCATGTTTTTAAGCGAATTTGGAGACTATAAAAGCCTAATATGGATCCATTTGTGGGCCTTTTGCCAACAAGGCTAACACTAGCTCCTTCTAGGGATGAAAACCTCCCTGTGAGGTTTCAAAGATCACAGATCAATGCCTTTCCTGAAAAAACAAAGTGAAATCTATCTTCTGGTGTTCCATTGGGCATGGAGTCTATTATGTAATGAAAATAAAATTTGGAAAAACATATTTACAATCACAAGGCTTTAAAGCCTTAAACGAAATAAAGTTTCAAGAAGCACCCATTTATTGGGCTACCAAAAGTATCTCCTCCTTCTAGACCATGCCGAATGAAATTATTATTCTGCTGAACTTGAGTGATGACAAATGGACCTATCCATAAGGAGTCAAACGTGCCATGATTGCATTTCTTTTCCTTAAATGCATCCTATTTAAGTACCCAATCACTGACTTGGAAATTGTTTAGTTTTGCCTTCCTGTCAAAGGTTTCTTTGATTTTTTCTGATGAGCTTTTGACTTCTCAACCAGCTGCTCTCTGATCTGTTGTAGTTCAACCAGGTTATTCATTCTTCTTACCATATCATTTTCTTCATCTTGTTCTTCTTGCAAGAACTTAGTCACAGGGATAATAAGCTGGATGGGGAAAACAGCATCAGTGCCATAAATCAATTTGCATGGATAATTCCCTATGGACTTTTTTATGGTAACTCTATCAGCCCATAGTGCAAAATTTAGCATGGAATTCCAACTCTTTTTGTTGTCTTCTAACAGTTTTTTGACTACCCTTACCAGACTTTTGTTAGATGATTCTACCAGGCCATCACCTTGAGGATAATATGAGGTAGAATGCACCACTTGAAGGCCCATGGATTCAGTCATGTCCACCAATTCTTTTGCCTTGAAAGCTGCTGCATTATTAGTGACTAGTTTGGTTGGGCAACCAAATCTAGTGAAAATATTCTCATTCAAGAACTTTATGACAACTTGATGATTGGAATTCTTAGTGGGTATAGCCTCAATCCACTTGGTGAAATAATCAGTGGCTACTAAGATCCATTTATGTTGGCCACTGGAATGTGGGTTGATCTCATCTATAAAGTCCAAGCCCCATTGTTGGAAGGGACCATTGACATGTATTGGCTTCAAGGGAAGCAATTTTAGCTGTTGTCTTCTTGCAAACCTTTAGCACTTGTCACAAGCTTTTACAAAAGAAAACACATCAAAGAAAAAATTAGGCCAATAATATCCAGTCCTCAAGATTTTGTGAGTTGTGGTTTTCCAATAATGATGCCCTCCATAGATGCTAGAATGGAACTGGTGTATGACTTCCACAGATTGTTCTTTATCTTGACACCTCAAGAGGATTCCTGATGGGTCTTTCCAATAAAGCAGATTTTTATCAATGTAGAATTTACTTGATCTAAGTTTAATGGCACGAGCTTGACTTGAGCTAAGCCCTGGAGGGACTTCTAACTTTTGCAAAAAATGAACTATGTTGTAATACCATTCACATGTGGCTAGAGTTTCAGCCAAAGATTGATTCTGCTTTTGCTCTTATGTTGCTCCCTCTGCCTACTCATCATCTGAAATTAGACTCATGGAATTTATATCTAACAAGCTACAATTTTCTTCAACCATAAGTTTAGCCAAGCCCTAGCCTTTGACAATCTTAGTGGGCTTCACCTCTATGTTAAACTCTATGAATTTTGCAATCCATTTAGGTCTCTTCCCATAAATATCTAGTTGAGTTAAGACATATTTTACTAAATCTAAAGGCACATATGCAACTAATTTGGAATGCAGAATATAAATTCGGAATGCCTTTAAAGACTTTATGAGAGAATAAGCTTGTTTTTCAATAAGGTCATACCTTAGTTCAACATCTCTTAAAGTTTTGCTGAAAATTTCCACGAGGTGCTCTATGCCTTCATCATTTTTCTGCAACAGAACTGTTGCAAGTGTATCATATGAGGCAAAAGAGAAGATACAAAACTCCTTTGTGTAATCTAGGCTATTTAGAGAGGGAGCTTCCATTATAGCTTGCTTGATGGCTTCAAAGGAGCTTCTTGAAGCATCGGTCCATTTTATTTTTTTTCCTTTCTTCAGCATGGAAGTGATGTGCTTTACAAGCTTTGTAAAGTTTGGATGAACCTCCTTACAAAGTTAATCTTACCCAAGAAGGATTGAATGTCCCTTTTTGACCTTGGGATGGACAATGTTTGAATGGCTTGAACCCTTGCTGGATCAATCTTCACACCTTCAGCAGAAACAATATGTCCCAGAAGTTTTCCCTCTTCTAGAGAAAATTGTGACTTCTTTGGGTTCACTGGAATTCCAAATTGTCTACACTTTAGGAAGACCTTCTTCAAATGTTTTAAATGGTCTTTGTGGATGTTGGAGAAGACTGTTATGTCATCAAGATAAATAAGGAAAAACTTTTCCTTCTCTCCCATGAAGGCTATGTCCATGGCCCTTTGAAAAGTAGCCCCGGAATTTATCAGTCCGAAAGGCATCTTGGAGTACATGAAAGTGCCCCAAGGAGTAGTGAAGGCGATCTTTTCCTGATCGTTAGGATGTACAGAAATCTGATTGTAACCTAAAAATCCATCTAAGAAAGACATGAATCTAGCCCCTGAAACTCTTTGCAACAAGTGTTCCATCTTGGGTAGGG
Organism: Pinus taeda; assembly: GCA_000404065.3. Classification (NCBI taxonomy): domain Eukaryota; kingdom Viridiplantae; phylum Streptophyta; class Pinopsida; order Pinales; family Pinaceae; genus Pinus; species Pinus taeda. The sequence continues at coordinate 2,039 of APFE030151331.1, read as the reverse complement.
GATAGTTATCTTTTTTAGAGCACTTGTTCAGATTTCTGAAGTTGACACAAAGCCTAATTTCTCCATTTTTCTTTCTTACTACCACAATGTTAGCTATCCACTTTGAATACCTTAGGGTGACTATGATTTTGGCATCCAACAGCTTCTTGATTTCTTTCACAATCAAAGGCAATAAGAGAGGCCTGATAGGTCTTAATTTCTACCTAAAAGGGGTGGTGTTCTTTTCCAATGGGGTCCTCTGTTGAATGATGTTCGTATCATAGGTTTTGAGATCACTGTATTCCCAGGCAAAAATATCAGCGAATTACTTCATGAGGGTGCAATACTTGGAATTCTGGGCAGAGGACAATTGAGTGGATAGATTTATGTATTTCGGATGGGTTGGGCTCCCTACATTGTGTTTACGAACAACAGACTCGTTTTCTGCCTTGGCTGGCTTATATGGTACATCGTTTTGGCCGAACATCTTCTCTAGAGGCACTAATCCCTTTAGTATATGGTTACTAGGTAGTTGGATGATGCTTCCTTAACAAATCTTGTTTTTTAACTTGGGCTAGCTGCATTATTCCTTGGTTTCATTTTCTTGATCGATGCGCATTTCAACAAATTCCTCGATGACTTGTAAAAACCTGTTAATTTCCTAATCATCTTCAAAAACTCTCCAGTATTTGACATTGTTAGGAAGAGATGGTCTGTATTTTACCTAAACTTCATAGGTCAATTTTGTTGGAAATAATACTGAGAGGGGGGGTGAATCAGTATTATCAAATCAGTAAAACTTTTTCTATTCCATACTTAGATACATATACGCTACTTCAGTTAAGTGAACCCGTGTGTATACGCAACTGTGTCTAAAGCAACTAGCGTATATCCAGATTATTTATGATTCAGATAATCCATTACATGTTGATCTTTAGTTAATGCATCAGAACTTCATTGACCATATGAATAGTAAACAGAAGCAGTAAAACAGAACAAGAAGCACACATGAACACCATGATATAAGGTGGAAACCCAATGTGGGTGAAAACCACCTGCTGCAATTTGTTTCTATCTTCTTTTAATATGAAACTTCTTTTACAATGTACTGGTGGAGTCCTTTACCAGTACACAGGCTGCAACCTGCAGAGAGCTACAACCCTCTCTCGTTCTCCAGCTTCTTCTGGAAGGAAGCTACAACCCCCATAGTTCTTGTACTAGCTAAGATACTAGTACGTAGGAGTCGGCCTACAATCTTCTCTCCTCCAGGTACCATGTTTCATAAATTTTCAGACTGGATACACTGAAGCACAACTCTATAATCTGAAGGCCACGTTTCATCCAATTTTCATACTGGACCCATCAGTATCATTGAAGCACACAATCAATCAACACTAGCATTATCAATCTCTGAATCTCCCAATACTGAATCACTGAACCCTGTCAACAAAAAGCAATCACCAGAACACAGAGCAGAACCCTGAACTCTGCAACACTATTCAGAACCAACTGTATCATCAAAATCATGCATTAAATTGCATACGCTACTTGGACAAACCAAACCCGCGTACATACGCGCTTTTACCAAAGCCAACCCGTGTATAGATCTATAATTATTCAATCATGACTTGCAGCGATTTCAAACTTAAGTTATACCCAGTTTAGATCATTAGATGCGTCAATATACAGATCTAGAATAAACATAATCAATCATATAGAGATAGTTCATTTCAAACCATTTGATCTCGATCTATCCTTAGATCTTGTTCTCCATCAACTTGTGAGATCCATCCTTAGCTTAGATCAAGCAACCCATAACCTGCATACTGGATCTCATCCTTCATCAGATATTCAAGACTTTCTCCATCCCTTTGCCTAATGATCTTCTTCTCCTTTTGATAGTCTTATGCCTTTTACAATACCACGGTCCAAAACCATAACAAACTAATATCATGAACCCAATACTAGGGATCAACACATCTGACGAGATACTACGGTCCAAAATCATAGGTTCAAATACCAAGGACTAACTACCATGGACCAAAAGTAAGTTCTCCAAC
>APFE030151328.1:0-17102 GCA_000404065.3 Pinus taeda | reverse complement strand
AGAAATTTAAATATTATATTATTAACTTAATATTATATAAATAATAATTAGATTAAATTTATTAATATATTTATGACCTAGGTCCTAAAGTCAAATATAGTTGTTATGTAGCCGTTGGAGTCTCTGCTCAGTCTATTTAACTTGCTAGGCCAGATCTGTTTCTTCAACTTGTCCTGACGATGAACCACACTGGTTGGTTCGAAACGCGTCGACAATGATCTTTTTATGTGATTTATGCAGAAGCTCTTTTTACAATTTAAATTGCTTTAAGAACAATTTTGAACGATTTTCAAATGCTTTAAAAGCAATTTAAAATGCTTTAAAAATAAGTTAAAGTGTTTTAGAAACAATTTAAAATGCTTTAAGAACAATTTAAAGTGCTTTATAAACAATTTTAAATGATTTTGAAGTGTTTTAAATACGGTTCACAATGCTTTAGAAACAATTTACAAATAATTTAAATTGCTTTAAGAACAATTTTAAATGATGTAAAATGTTTTAAAAACAATTTAAAACGTTTGAAAAACAATTTAAAATGTTTTTAAAATAGTTTACAATGCTTTAAAAACAATTTAAAATACTTTTAAAATATTTCAAATTACTTTAAGATTAATTTATAATTTTTTTTTTTTAAAACAATTTAAATGTTTTAAAAACAATTTGAAATGCTTTAAGAACAATTTGAAATGCTTTAAAAACAACTTTATATTTTTTAAAAACAATTCAAAATGCTTTAAAAACAACTTTATATTTTTTAAAAACAATTCAAAATGCTTTAAAAACAATTTAAAGTGCTTTAATAATGATTAAAAATGATTAAAAAACAATTTAAAATACTTTTAAAATAATTCGAATTGCTTTATGAACAATTTAAAATGATTTTAAAATTCTTTAAAAACAATTTAAAATGTTTTAGAAAAATTTTAAAATGCTTTAAAAGTAAGTTTAAGTGCTTTAAGAACAATTGAAAATGCTTTAAAACCCTTTTAAAACATTTTAAAAACAATTTTAAATGCTTCAAGAACAATTTAAAATGCTTTAAAAACAATTAATAGTGCTTTAAAAATAGTTTACAATGCTTTAAAAACAAATCAAAATACTTCAAAAATAATTTAAATTGCTTTAAGAACAATTTTGAACGATTTTCAAATGCTTTAAAAGCAATTTAAAATGCTTTAAAAATAAGTTAAAGTGCTTTAGAAACAATTTCAAATGCTTTAAGAACAATTTAAAGTGCTTTAAAAACAATTTTAAATGATTTTGAAATGTTTTAAAAACAATTAAAAATGTTTTAAAATACTTAAAAATGCTTTAAAAACATCTTGAAATGTTTTAAAATGCTTTTAAAACCTTTTAAAATGTTTTAATAATAATTTAAAATTCTTTATAAACAATTTAAAATGCTTTAAAAACAATTAGAAATGCTTTTTAAATCTTTTTAAAATGTCTTAAAATGGTTTCAAAATAATTTATAATTCTTTAAAGACATCTTTAAATGCTTTGAAAATACTCTTCATTACTTTAAAAACCATTTTAGACACTTTAAAATGAATTTAAAATTCTTTAAAAATGATTTTAGAATCTTTAACGTGCTTTAAAATGTTTCTAAAATGCTTTAAAAACAATTTAATTTTTTTTTTTAAATAATTAAAATGCTTTAAACACAGTTTAAAATAGTTAAAAATAATTTAAAAACAATTTAAAATGCTTTAAAAACAATTTAAAACACTTTAAAATGCTTTCAAAACAATTTAAAATACATAAAAAACAATTTAAAATGTTTTAAATACGGTTCAACTTGTCCTGACGATGAACCACACTAGTTGGTTCGAAACGCGTCACAAATGATCAATTATGTGATTTCGCCAAAAATATTTCTAAACAAATTATGGATCACAAAAGTCTAAATTCTATGATAATTTACAAATAATTTAAATTGCTTTAAGAAAAATTTTAAATGATTTTGAAATAATTTAAAATGTTTTAAAAACAATATAAAATGCTTTAAGAACAGTTCAAAATGCTTTAAAAACATTTTAAAACGCTTTAATAACAGTTTAAAATGCTTTAAAAATAGGTTACAATGCATTGACAACAACTTAAAATACTTTAAAAATAATTTAAATTGCTTTAAGAACAATTTAAAATGATTTCAAATTATTTAAAAACAATTTAAAATGTTTTAGAAAAATTTTAAAATGCTTTAAAAATAAGTTTAGTGCTTTAATAACAATTGAAAATGCTTTAAAACCCTTTTAAAATGCTTTAAAAACAATTTAAAATGCTTTAGAAACAATTTAAAATGATTTAAAATGTATTAAAAACAATTTTAAATGCTTTAACAACAATTTGAAATTCTTTAAAAATGATTTAAAAATAGTTTACAATGCTTTAAAAACAAATTAAATACTTCACAAATAATTTAAATTGTTTAAAGAACAATTTTGAATGATTTTTAAATGCTTTAAAAATAGTCTTCATTACTTTAAAAACCATTTTAGACACTTTAAAATGAATTTAAAATGCTTTAAAATGTTTCTAAAATGCTTTAAAAACAATTTAATTTTTTTTAAAAACAATTTAAAATGCTTTAAACACAGTTTAAAATAGTTCAAAATAATTTAAAAACAATTTTAGATGCTTTTAAAATGCTTTAACAACAATTTAAAACGCTTTAAAGTACTTTAAGATGCTTTCAAAACTATTTAAAATACTTAAAAAACAATTTAAAATGTTTTAAATACGATTCACAATGCTTTAGAAACAATTTACAAATAATTTAAATTGCTTTAAGAACAGGTCAAAATGCTTTAAAAACAATTTAAAATGCTTTAATAACGGTTTAAAATTTTTAAAAAATAGGTTACAATGTATTGACAACAACTTAAAATACTTTAAGTATAATTTAAATTGCTTTAAGAACAGTTTAAAATGATTTCAAATTCTTTAAAAACAATTTAAGATGTTTTAGAAAAAAATTAAAATGCTTTAAAAATAAGTTTAGTGCTTTAATAACAATTGAAAATGCTTTAAAACCCTTTTAAAATGCTTTAAAAACAATTCAAAATGATTTAAAATGTATTAAAAACAATTTTAAATGCTTTAACAACAATTTGAAATGCATTAAAAACGATTTAAAATACTTTAAAAATAGTTTACAATGCTTTAAAAACAAATTAAAATACTTCACAAATAATTTAAATTGTTTAAAGAACAATTTTGAATGATTTTAAAATGCTTTGAAAGCAATTTAGATTGATTTAAAATGCTTTAAAAATAAGTTAAAGTGCTTTAGAAACAATTTAAAATGTGTTAAGAACAATTTAAAATAATTTTAAAACGTTTTAAAAGTGCTTTAAAACGCATCTTAAAATGTTCTAGAAAAATGTCTTAAAATGCTTTAAAAACCTTTTAAAATGTTTTAATAATAGTTTAAAATTCTTTAAAAACAATTTAAAATGCTCTAAAAACAATTAGAAATGTTTTAAAATCTTTTTGAAACATTTTAAAATGGTTTCAAAATAATTTAAAATGTTTTAAAGACATTTTTAAATGCTTTGAAAATGGTTTTAAATACTTTAAAAACCATTTTAGACGCTTTAAAATGAATTTAAAATGCTTTAAAAGCAATTTTAAAGGCTTTAAGGTGCTTTAAAATGTTTTTAAAATGCTTTAAAAACAATTTAAAATGATTTAAACATAGTTTCAAATAGTTCAAAATAATTTAAAAACAATTTAAAACGTTTTCAAATGCTTTAAAAACAATTTTAAAATGCTTTAACAACAATCTAAAACGCTTTAAAGTACTTTAAAATGTTTTAAAATGCTTTCAAAACAATTTAGAATACTTTAAAAACAATCTAAAATGTTCTAAAAACGGTTCTCAATGCTTTAAATTTTTTTTACAAATAATTTAAATTATTTTAAGAACAACTTAAATTGTTTTAAGAACAATTTTAAATGATTTAAAATCTTTTAAAAACAATTTAAAACGCTTCAAAAACAATTTAAATTTTTTTAACAATAGTTTAAAATGCTTTAAAAACAATTTAAAATACTTTAAAATATTTCAATTACTTAGGAAACAATTTATAAATTATTTATAATTTTTTAAAAACAATTTATATGTTTTAAAAACAATTTAAAATGCTATAAGAACAATTTGAAATGCTTTAAAAACAACTTTATATTTTTTTAAAAACTATTCAAAATGCTTTAAAAACAATTTAAAGTGCTTTAATAATTATTTAAAATGCTTTAAAAATAATTTAAAATACTTTAAAAATAATTCGAGTTGGTTTATGAACAATTTAAAATGATTTTAAAATTATTTAAAGACAATTTAAAATGTTTTAGAAACATTTTAAAATGCTTTAAAAGTAAGTTTAAGTGCTTTAAGAACAATTGAAAATGCTTTAAAACCCTTTTAAAACGTTTTAAAAACAATTTTAAGTGCTTCAAGAACAATTTAAAATGCTTTAAAAATAATTAATAGTGCTTTAAAAATAGTTTACAATGCTTTAAAAACAAATCAAAATACTTTAAAAATAATTTAAATTGCTTTAAGAATAATTTTGAACGATTTTCAAATGCTTTAAAAGCAATTTAAAATGCTTTAAAAATAAGTTAAAGTGCTTTAGAAACAATTTAAAATGCTTTAAGAACAATTTAGAGTGCTTTAAAAACAATTTTAAATGATTTTGAACTGTTCTAAAAACAAATAAAAATGTTTTAAAATACTTAAAAATGCTTTAAAAACATCTTGAACTGTTTTGAAATGCTTTAAAAACATTTTGAAATGTTTTAATAATAATTTAAAATTCTTTAAAAACAATTTAAAATGCTTTAAAAACAATTAGAAATGCTATTAAAATCTTTTTAAAATGTCTTAAAATGGTTTCAAAATAATTTAAAATGCTTTAAAAAGATTTTTAAATGCTTTGAAAATAGTCTTCATTATTTTAAAAACCATTTTAGAGACTTTAAAATGAATTTAAAATTCTTTAAAAACAATTTTAAAAGCTTTAACGTGCTTTAAAATGTTTCTAAAATGCTTTAAAAACAATTTAATTTTTTTTTAAAACAATTTAAATTTTTCTAAAAACAATTTAAAATGCTTTAAACACAGTTTAAAATAGTTCAAAATAATTTAAAAACAATTTTAAACACTTTTAAAATGCTTTAACAACAATTTAAAATGCTTGAAAGTACTTTAAAATACTTTCAAAACAATTTAAATACTTAGAAAACAATTTAAAATGTTTTAAGCTTTAGAAACACTTTACAAATAATTTAAAAATTTTTTTAAAAAAATTTAAAATCGATTTAAAATGTATTAAACAATTTTAAATGCTTTAAACAAAATTTTAATGCTTCAAAACAATTTAAAATTTTAAAAATAGTTTTACAATGCTTTAAAAATTTAAAATACTTTACAAATAATGTACAATTGTTTTAAAGACAATTTGAACGTTTTTAAATGCTTTAATAAGCAATTTTAAATTGATTTAAAAATGCTTTAAAAATAAGGTTAAAGTGCTTTAATAAAACTTTAAAAATGCGTTTAAAGAACAATTTAAAATAATTTTAAAACGTTTTAAAAATGCTTTAAAAAACATCTTAAAATGTTCTAAAAAAATTGTTTTTAAATGCTTTAAAAACCATTTAAAGTGTTTTAATAATAATTTAAAATTCCTTAAAAACAATTTAAAATGCATTAAAAACAATTAGAAATGCTTTAAAATCTTTTTAAAACATCTTAAAATGATTTCAAAATAATTTAAAATGTTTTAAAGACATTTTTAAATGCTTTAAAAATAGTTGTAAATACTTTAAAAACCATATTAGACGCTTTAAAATGAATTTAAAATGCTTTAAATGGAATTTTAAAAGCTTTAAGGTGTTTTAAAATGATTTAAAAAAAAATTAAAATTCTTTCAAAACAATTTAAATGGTTTTGGAAACAATTTAATGAATTTAAACATAGTTTAAGAATAGTTTCCAAAATAATTTAAAAACAAATTTAAAACTCTTTAAATGCTTTGGAAAACAATTTTAAAATGCTTAACACAATCTAAAACGTTTAAAGGTACTTAAAATTTTTAAAATGCTTTCAAAACAATTTAAATACTTTAAAACGAGTCTAAAATGCTTTACAAAACGGTTTCACAATGCTTTAAAAACAATATACAATAATTTAAATTGGGTTTTAACAGAACAACCTAAATTGTTTTTAAGAACAATTTTACATGATTTAAAACGTTTTAAAAACATTTAAAAATGCTTCCAAAAACAATTTAAAATGTTTTTAAAAATAGTTTACAATGCTTTAAAAACAATTTTAAAAATACTTTTTAAAATATTTCAAAATTACTTTAAGAACATATAATTAATTTTATAATTTTTTAAAAACAATTTAAAATGTTTTTAAAAAACAATTAAAATGCTTTAAAACAATTTTTAAATGCTTTAAGAAACAACTTTAATATGTTTTTAAAACAATTTAAAAATGCTTAAAACAATTTAAAATGCTTTAATAAATGATTTTAAAACAATTTAAAATACTTTAAAAATAATTCAAATTGCTTTATGAACAATTTAAAATGATTTTAAAATTCTTTAAAAAAATTCAAAATGTTTTAGAAACATTTTAAAATGCTTTAGAAACATTTTAAAATGCTTTAAAAGTAAGTTTAAGTATTTTAAGAACAATTGAAAATGCTTTAAAACCCTTTCAAAAAGTTTTAAAAACAATTTGAAATTCTTTAAGAACAATTTAAAATGCTTTAAAAATAGTTTACAATGCTTTAAAAATAGTTTACAATGCTTTAAAAACAAATTAAAATACTTTAAAAATAATTTAAATTGCTTTAAGAACAATTTTGAACGATTTTCAAATGCTTTAAAAGCAATTTAAATTGATTCAAAATGCTTTAAAAATAAGTTAAAGTGCTCTAGAAACAATTTAAAATGATTTAAGCACAATTCAAAATGCTTTAAAAACAATTTTAAATGCTTTTAAAAACAACTTTATATTTTTTTAAAAACAATTCAAAATGCTTTAAAAACAATTTAAAATACTTTAAAAATAATTCAAATTGCTTTAAAAATAATTCAAATAATTCAAAAAGCTTTAAAAACATCTTAAAATGTTTTTAAATGCTTTAAAAAGCTTTTAAAATGCTCTAATAATAATTTAAAATTCTTTAAAAACAATTTAAAATGCTCTAAAAACAATTAGAAATGCTTTAAAATGCTTTTAAAATCTTTTTAAAATGTCTTAAAATGGTTACAAAATAATTTAAAATGTTTTAAAGACATTTTTAAATGCTTTGAAAATAGTCTTAAATACTTTAAAAACCATTTTAGACACTTTAAAATGAAATTAAAATGCTTTAAAAACAATTTAAAATGCTTTAAACACAGTTTAAAATAATTCAAAATAATTTAAAAACAATTTTAAATGCTTTAACAACAATTTAAAACGCTTTAGAGTACTTTAAAATGCTTTCAAAACAATTTAAAATATTTAAAAAACAATTTAAAACGCTTTAGAGTACTTTAAAATGCTTTCAAAAGAATTTAAAATATTTAAAAAACAATTTAAAATGTTTTAAAAACAATTTAAAATGCTTTAAGAACAGTTCAAAATGCTTTAAAAGCAATTTAAAATGCTTTCATAACCGTTTAAAATGCTTTAAAAACAGGTTACAATGCATTGACAACAACTTAAAATACTTTTAAAATAATATAAATTGCTTTAAGAACAATTTTAAATGATTTTAAATTCTTTAAAAACAATTTAAAATGTTTTAGAAAAATTTTAAAATGATTTTAAATTCTTTAAAAACAATTTAAAATGTTTTAGAAAAAATTTAAAATGCTTTAAAAATAAGTTTAGTGCTTTAATAACAATTGAAAATGCTTTAAAACTGATGAAACTGAGATTTTGGGGGTTGCCCAAAATCCCAGTTCCATTTAAAAATCTCAAACCTGGGCCTTTCTATTAATCCCTTCCCTTGACTGGCTCCGCTGTCCATAAAATTACACACATTTCTACCAGTTTTTCAATTGGAATTTAGAACGCACAGTAATTATAAAAATCCACAGGCACACAATACAATTGCTATAAAGATAGCGCATGCACAGCATCTATAAAACACATAAGTATACACAACGTACACTAGAACATGATTATATATATTATATAAAACAGTTACAAAATTAAGGCATTTCAGCCTTAAAACGAGCTCTAGCTCGACTACATCTTGACACTCACAAAATTCCTCACAAACAGATATATCTTTCACACCCTATCACATTACAATTATATAATAATTTTAGGAAGGATCAATCCTATCCTCTCCTGACTTTCTCCACAAAAGCTTCATGCATGCACGCTTTAAATCTGCTTTATCCTTTTTAAATCTATTTTCTCCTTTAAATCACGCTTTTCTTTTCTTCTGATCCTCTGGCCCACGTTTGCTGGCTTTGTTGCTGGTTGCTCCTGCATCAGACTCCCCAGGCACAAAAATTTATGACCTCCTGGTCATATGCTTCTGGTCTTCATAATATCAATTTTATCCACTGCATTCTTCCACTAAACTCTGTGAGCTGCAACCAACCTCTGCAGTAACAGCCTCCTCTGTTACACGATACCTCACTAAGCCCTCCGCACTCGGTCTTTTGGCATCCTCTAGGTTGCTGCAAATCTTCTCACCTTCCGCTGCCGCTACCTACACAAAATATAAAGACCATACATATTCATACTTCATTAAGAACTGTACCTCCTTCCGCAGAATCTTTTGCTGCTCTGATACCACTTGATGAAACTGAGATTTTGGGGGTTGCCCAAAATCCCAGTTCCATTTAAAAATCTCAAACCTGGGCCTTTCTATTAATCCCTTCCCTTGACTGGCTCCGCTGTCCATAAAATTACACACATTTCTACCAGTTTTTCAATTGGAATTTAGAACACACAGTAATTATAAAAATCCACCCTCGGATGCGGGTGCTAGAAGGCGATAAAAGGTTGGCGGTGGGCTGCCCACTGGGCAAGTGGCAGCCCATAACCGGACACGAGGACCATGCATTTAAGTTGCCGGCAGATGAAAGCTTCGGGATCATTCCACCATCGCGCGAATGTGTTTAAGGCGTCTCCTCCTTGCATCAGACCAAATCCTCTGCAACCCTGGGAATTCATTGCGGAAGCTGGCTCGCACATGGCTCGACGTTGGCATCGACATTATAAACCTGGTACTCGAGGCAAGGTATTGATATGCATTTGGCTTCTTTGGTTTTACTGTGCGTCTGTAATGTGGCAGGTCTCCATTGCAGGAAGCTCAGAGGTAAACCCCCTGTCCCCTGTTATTCCTTCTCCGCTCTCCGAGCTTCATTATCTGCGCAGAGGGGTTGCATTCTTGTCGGACCTCGTCGATTCTGCTAGCCCCCCGAGCAATTCCTGGCCTGCGTGCTGGGTGCTGCCTCATCTGCTTCTTATCCCCATCCAGCCTCCTCTCGAGCCCCCGATTGACATCCTCCATGTTCAGTGGCCCTCCTCAGCTCCCGGGTACTCCTCTTCCACTGGGCCTCTGTCCGTTCATCTCCCCTCCCTTTCCTCTCCGCGATGCGCCCCACACCGACTCAAGCGAGCCAGACCCATACACCTGCCGGGTGGTGGAAGAAATTCCATCAACCTCTGTGGACGACTGATCATCATCACTGGGTTTCTAGTCTTCAAGGATGGTTCTGTCTTTTGGAGTTCAATTGGGTAATCAATGGCCCTTGCTGCTTCTTCCTTTCTCTTTTGATTTGTAAGGCTGATGCACCAGAAATGGATGCACAGCCTCTGGTTTCTCTCTATGCTTCTACCTACTATGTCAATGATGGCTTCGAAGTCTCAGGTTTACTATATAGTGTCGGTCAAAGTTTACGCGGCTAAACTATATCTCTGTACTCCGGATTATAGTTGGGTTTCTGCACTCTGTTTTTCTCTGTTAGGTTTTGTCAAATGCAAGCAAGTCATGGAAAATACTGATGTAAATCCCATCACTGCAAAAGGATGCAGTCCGAGGTTCGCCTCTCTGTAATTTTGTTTTTTGTACCATAATAGAAATTAGACTACTTTACAAAAAAAAAAAATTATAAAAATCCACAGGCACACAAAACAATTGCTATAAAGATAGCGCATGCACAGCATCTATAAAACACATAAGTATACACAACATACACTAGAACATGATTATATATATTATATAAAACAGTTACAAAATTAAGGCATTTCAGCCTTAAAACGAGCTCTAGCTCGACTACATCTTGACACTCACAAAATTCCTCACAAACAGATATATCTTTCACACCCTATCACATTACAATTATATAATAATTTTAGGAAGGATCAATCCTATCCTCTCCTGACTTTCTCCACAAAAGCTTCATGCATGCACGCTTTAAATCTGCTTTATCCTTTTTAAATCTATTTTCTCCTTTAAATCACGCTTTTCTTTTCTTCTGATCCTCTGGCCCACGTTTGCTGGCTTTGTTGCTGGTTGCTCCTGCATCAAAAACCCTTTTAAAATGCTTTAAAAAAAATTTAAACTGTATTAAAAACAATTTTAAATGCTTTAACAACAATTTAAAATGCTTTAACAACAATTTAAAATGCTTTAAAAACAATTTAAAATGCTTTAAAAATAGTTTACAATGCTTCAAAAACAAATTAAAATACTTTACAAGTAATTTAAATTGTTTAAATAACAATTTTGAAATGCTTTAAAAGCAATTTAAAATGCTTTAAAAATAAGTTAAAGTGCTTTAGAAATAATTTAAAATGCGTTAAGAACAATTTAAAATAATTTTAAAACGTTTTAAAAATAGTTTAAAAAACATCTTAAAATGTTCTAAAAAAATGTTTTAAAATGCTTTAAAAACCTTTTAAAATGTTTTAATAATAACTTAAAATTCTTTAAAAACAATTTAAAATGCTTTAAAAACAATTAGAAATGCTTTAAAAATGGTTTTAAAATCTTTTTAAAACATCTTAAAATGGTTTCAAAATAATTTAAAATGTTTTAAAGACATTCTTTGAAAATAGTTTTAAATACTTTAAAAACCATTTCAGACGCTTTAAAATGAATTTAAAATGCTTTAAAACAATTTTAAAAGCCTTAAGGTGGTTCTTTAAAGTGTTTTTAAAATGCTTTCAAAACAATTGAAAATTCTTTAAACACAATTTAAAATGGTTTTGAAACAATTTAAAATGATTTAAACATAGTTTAAAATAGTTCAAAATAATTTAAAAACAATTTAAAACGCTTTCAAATGCTTTAAAATCAATTTTAAAATGCTATAACAACAATCTAAAACGATTTAAAGTACTTTAAAATGTTTTAAAATGCTTTCAAAACAATTTAAAATACTTTAAAAACAACCTAAAATGTTTTAAAAACGGTTCACAATGCTTTAAAAACAATTTACAAATAATTTAAATTGCTTTGAGAACAACCTAAATTGTTTTAAGAACAACTTTAAATGATTTAAAATGTTTTAAAAACAATTTAAAACGCTTCAAAAAAAATTAAAATGTTTTAAAAATAGTTTACAATGCTTTAAAAACAATTTAAAATACTTTTAAAATATTTCGAATTTTTTCCAGAGAAAAAAACGAACTTTTTATATATATATATAAATAAAAAGTTACAAGCAGATGCTGGCGCATTCGAAAAGAGTGTGAAGGCTTCCTTCACTGACTCAGAGCTTAGACAGTCATAGCTCTGAATAATTCAAAAGTTTTACAAAAATATACTGAGCCATTCCACAGGCTAGCTGTAGTTGCTTCGGAGCTGGCTGTAGATGCACGAAAAAAACATAAGAGAAACCTGTCCATAGGATCACCATCACTTACAAAAACTACAAGTCATCTGGGCCTCCAAGCATATGGAAAACAGCCCCTATAAACAAAATTTTTATATGCCGCAGACTGTAAAAAGAGACAGTCGGAAGTCAAAAAGAAAAACATGGATAAACTGCCCGAAATTTTACTGCATTTCGCATCCAGAATTCAAAACTTTAAGCATATGGAGGCTGGCGGTGCTCCTGAATATGGCCGGCTTGATTTTCTGTCACTTTCCAAGAGCCCAAATCCTGCAACAAAGCCTCTTTAGATAATTTATCTGCGTCTTCATTACGGTTCCTGTAAATGTGTTCAAGGAAAAAACCATTAAAAAACTATTTTAAGGCCATAATCTCATCAAGCAGTGGCCTCAACATATAGTTCTGGCATCTACTGTTCCCATTTACCCATTTTATCACATTTAAGCAGTCCCCAAATATCTGAATGGTGAAAATGTGCCTGTGGATAAGCCAACAAAGGAGAAGTTTGAGAGCAGTCAATTCCGCAAAGTTGTTTGAACCAGTCCCTATGCCCACCGATGCTAACAGATAGTGTCCTTCATCCAAATGTATGACTAACCCGGCCCCTGCTGTATTGTTTTGAGAGGCCTCGTCAAAATAGGCCCATGGCATGTGAGGCCTAATTTGTTCTTCCCTGTTTTGAGAGTTTTTCCTTGATTCCACGGGCTCAGGTATGCTAAGGTATATGGCTGAACTTTGGATGGCAATGGACTCAACTGAGAGAGAGATCTCTTGAAAAATAGCTTTGTTTCTAGCTATCCATACTCCCCATTTGATTATGGGTGGGAGATTTCTCAAATTCCCCTCCATGTTCTGGTTCCACCACGATTCCCAGGCAGCCTTCAGAGATGCACCTTCCCAATTGCAATTTGTCCTTATTAGGACCTGAGTCTCGAGCCAAACCCTTTTTGTGAAAGGGCAGTTTATGAAAAGGTGATGTATTGATTCAGATTCTTTTTTACAGAGCGGGCATCTGCTTGGTCCATGCATGAACCGAGCTTGTAAGACATCCCAAGTAGGGGCTTTTTCCTTAAGGGCGCACCAAAAGAAAAGCCTAGCTTTCTTGGGACATTTCAACTTCCACAGATGTTTTGACCACCAGTCAGGTTCCTCCCATCCCTTCTTGGTCATTAAAAACTTATACCCTGCCTTTGGAGCGTACTTACCCGAATCTGCGAAAGCCCATACCAGCTGATCCGGCCTATCTATAATTCTTATATTTGATCTTACCAGCTCCTGAGTAAAATGATGCCACTCCCCCCACCACACTTGGTCAAGATTGAGTTCGGCACTAGATTTCCATGCTTGCCCCCAGATAGTGGAGTGGCCGATTTTCTCAATTTGATGTAGAAGAAGTATACCTTTTGACTCCAGATGTCTGATGAGACCCTGGGATAAAGCATATCTCTCATTACATCCCACCCAAGGGTCCTTTCCTATTCTGACATTATCCTTTAAAATATTTCGAATTACGTTAAGAACAATTATAAATTATTTTAGAAATTTTTAAAAACAATTTAAAATGCTTTAAGAATAATTTAAAATGCTTTTAAAACAATTTTAAATGCTTTAAAAACAACTTTATATTTTTTTTTAAAACAATTCAAAATGCATTAAAAACAATTTAAAATGCTTTAATAACGATTTAAAATGCTTTAAAAACAATTTAAAATACTTTAAAAATAATTCAAATTGCTTTATGAACAATTTAAAATGATTTTAAAATTCTTTAGAAACAATTTAAAATGTTTTAGAAACATTTTAAAATGCTTTAAAAATAATTTTATGTGCTTTAAGAACAATTGAAAATGCTTAGAACCGTTTTAAAACGTTTTAAAAACAGTTTTAAATGCTTCAAGAACAATTTAAAATGCTTTAAAAACAATCATAATGCTTTAAAAATAGTTTACAATGCTTTAAAAACCAATTAAAATACTTTAAAAATAATTTAAATTGCTTTAAGAACAATTTTCAACGATTTTCAAATGCTTTAAAAGCAATTTAAATTGATTCAAAATGCTTTAAAAACAATTTAAAATGCTCTAAAAACAATTAGAAATGCTTTAAAATGATTTTAAAATCTTTTTAAAATGTCTTAAAATGGTTTCAAAATAATTTAAAATGCTTTAAAGACATTTTTAAATGCTTTGAAAATAGTCTTAAATACTTAAAAAACCATTTTAGACACTTTAAAATGAAATTAAAATGCTTTAAAAACAATTTTAAAAGATTTAACGTGCTTTAAAATGTAAAATGTTTTAGAAAAAATTTAAAATGCCTTAAAAATAAGTTTAGTGCTTTAATAACAATTGAAAATGCTTTAAAACCCTTTTAAAATGCTTTAAAAACAATTTAAAATGATTTAAAATTTATTAAAAACAATTTTAAATGCTTTAAAAATAGTTTGCAATGCTTTAAAAACAAATTAAAATACTTTACAAATAATTTAAATTTTTTAAAGAACAATTTTTGACGATTTTAAATGACTTTAAAGCCATTTAAATTGATTTAAATGCTTTAAAATAAGTTTAAAGTGCTTTAGAAACAATTTAAAATGCGTTAAGAACAATTTAAAATAATTTTAAAACGTTTTAAAAATGCTTTAAAAAACATCTCAAAATGTTCTTAAAAAATGTTTTAAAATGCTTTAAAAGCCTTTTAAAATGTTTTAATAATAATTTAAAATTCTTTAAAACAATTTAAAATGCTTTAAAAACAACTAGAAATGCTTTAAAATATTTTTAAAACATCTTAAAATCATTTCAAAATAATTTAAAATGTTTTAAAGACATTTTTAAATGCTTTGAAAATAGTTTTAAATACTTTAAAAACCATTTTAGACACTTTAAAATGAAGTTAAAATGCTTTGAAAACAATTTTAAAAGCTTTAAGGTGCTTTAAAATATTTTTAAAATGCTTTAAATACAATTTAAAATGGTTTTGAAACAATTTAAAATGATTTAAACATAATTTTAAAAAGTTCAAAATAATTTAAAAACAATTTAAAACGCTTTCAAATGCTTTAAAAACATTTTAAAATGTTTTAAAAATAGTTTACAATGGATTCAGAGATCTTTGTGGTTTGGCTATTTGAATCTTGATCGGGAGGATCCACAGTAAGATGATTTTTACACCAACGTTTCGAATCCCAAATGGGATCCATCATCAGGGCAAAGAGAAAGATGATAAAAACAATTTACAATGCTTTAAAAACAATTTAAAATACTTTTAAAATATTCCAAATTACTTTAAGAACAATTATAAATTATTTTAAAATCGTTTAAAAACAATTTAAATGTTTTAAAAAACAATTTAAAATGCTTTAAGAACAATTTAAAATGCTTTAAAAACAACTTTATATTTTTTAAAAACTATTCAAAATGCTTTAAAAACAATTTAAAATGCTTTAATAACGATTTAAAATGCTTTAAAAAATCAAAATACTTTAAAAATAATTCGAATTACTTTATGAACAATTTAAAATGATTTTAAAATTCTTTAAAAACAATTTAAAATGTTTTAGAAATATTTTGAAATGCTTTAAAAGTAAGTTTAAGTGCTTTAAGAACAATTGAAAATGCTTTTAAACCCTTTTCAAATGTTTTAAAAACAATTTTAAATGCATCAAGAACAATTTAAAATGCTTTAAAAACAATTAATAATGCTTTAAAAATAGTTTACAATGCTTTAAAAACAAATCAAAATAATTTAAAAATAATTTAAATTGCTTTAAGAACAATTTTGAACGATTTTCAAATGCTTTAAAAGCAATTTAAATTGATTTAAAATGCTTTAAAAATAAGTTAAATTGCTTTAGAAACAATTTAAAATGCTTTAAGAACAATTTAAAATGCTTTAAAAACAATTTTAAATGATTTTGAAATGTTTTAAAAACAATTAAAAATGTTTTAAAATACTTAAAAATGCTTTAAAAACACTTTAAAACCCTTTTAGAATGTTTTAATAATAATTTAAAATTCTTTAAAAATAATTTAAAATGCTTTAAAAACAATTAGAAATGCTTTTAAAATCTTTTTAAAATGTCTTAAAATGGTTTCAAAATAATTTAAATTGCTTTAAAGACATTTTTAAATGCTTTGAAAATAGTCTTAAATACTTTAAAAACCATTTTAGGCACTTTAAAATGAATTTAAAATGCTTTAAAAAAAAAATTAAAAGCTTTAACGTGCTTTAAAATGTTTTAAAGCTTTAAAAACAATTTAAATTTTTAAAACCAATTTAAAATGCTTTAACCAGTTTAAATAGTTCAAATAATTAAACATTTAAATGCTTTAAAATGCTTTAACAGACAATTAAGACGCCTTTAAAGTACTTAAAATGCTTTCAAAACAATTTAAAATACTTAAAAAACAATTTAAAATATTTTAAATACGGTTCACAATGCTTTAGAAACAATTTACAAATAATTTAAATTGCTTTAAGAACAATTTTAAATTATTTTAAAATAACTTAAAATGTTTTAAAAACAATTCAAAATGCTTTAAGAACAGTTCAAAATGCTCTAAAAACAATTTAAAATGCTTTAATAACGGTTTGAAATGCTTTAAAAAAAGGTTACAATGCATTGACAACAACTTAAAATACTTTAAAAATAATTTAAATTGCTTTAAGAGCAATTTTAAATGCTTTAAAAACAATTTTAAATGCTATAAAAACAACTTTATATTTTTTTAAAAACAATTCAAAATGCTTTAAAAACAATTTAAAATGTTTTAATAACGATTTAAAATGCTTTAAAAACAATTTAAAATACTTTAAAAATAATTCGAGTTGCTTTATGAACAATTTAAAATGATTTTAAAATTCTTTAAAAACAATTTAAAATGTTTTAGAAATATTTTAAAATGCTTTAAAAGTAAGTTTAAGTGCTTTAAGAACATTGAAATGCTTTAAAAACCCTTTACGGTTTTTAAAAACAATTTTAAATGCTTCAAGAACAATTTTAAATGCTTTAAAAACAATTAATAATGCTTTAAAAATAGTTTACAATGCTTTAAAAACAAATCAAAATACTTTAAAAATAATTAAATTGCTTTAAGAACAATTTTGAACGATTTTCAAATGCTTTAAAAGCAATTTGAAATGCTTTAAAAATAAGTTAAAGTGCTTTAGAAACAATTTAAAATGCTTTAAGAACAATTTAAAATGCTTTAAAAACAATTTTAAATGAT
>APFE030151318.1:0-10466 GCA_000404065.3 Pinus taeda | reverse complement strand
CCTCCATATTCTTGTATATCTCTGAATATTGTATTGATATATGCATTTGTATGGTTAATATACATCTGATCCTATATTGTTTATTGTTATAGATCTCTATGCTTTGATGGTATTATGTTGCTTTGACTCTGGGTGTTCTTTGAAGCGGGACAAGTAAGGAAGGAGTGGTGAAGCTCTGTCAAAGGAGGGAGGAAACAAGCAGGGAGCTAAGTGAAAGACTGAGGTTGGTACTCTCTGCTTCTCTCTCATCTATCTCTCATAAAGGAAAAAACAAGTGACTTTTGTTTGTTTGTTTCTAAGATAGCTACCCGTCTTAGTAGGACTAGCAGTTCTGAATGGACACTAGTTTTCCTGATAACAGTTGTATATGGATGTTTTATCGATAATAGTGTGGAAATAAGGTGAAGGAATGAAATGGGAAAAGTGTGTGTGAAAATGTATGATGAACAGGGTTTAGGGATGAGTAGGGCTTTAGGGAGAGTGGGTAGAGTTTGATGATGTGAGTAGGGTTTGGGGAATGTAGAGTTTGGGAAATTATATGTGGAGAATGGAATTAAGGGGAAAATGTATGAGGGGAATGGGATTAAGCGGATAGGGTATACAACCACTAGTGCAATGAAGAAAACTATGGTTTCACCCTAGAAGTTAGGGTTTCAGTTTGAAGAACACAAAACACCAATCTTAGTAAACAAACCCTAACACACAAGATAGGATTCATGTACTTACTTGTTTAGAGGGAGAAATTGATGTTTTGAGGAAAAATGGTGAAATTTGAAACAATTTTTAGCCCAAATGCCAAGTGAGTAGTGCACTCACCCAGGTGCATCGTACACTTTGTATGCATTGCGCCCGAACAAAACTCAGTGTAAAACCTGCGCCAGGTGTATAGCACCAATTCTATGCGTAGCGCCAGCTGATAGGTGTGTAACGCTTTTTGCAGGACAATTTTGGAGGCCTTTCCTGTGTCCAAATTGGGCATGTGATAGCTCGTTGGAAATATTATTGAGTCTACTTTCCAACATAACTTGAATTTTTCAATTTGGAGTTCATGTGCCCTGTCAAACGTCAAATCTCCCAAGACTGGTCAAAATGTGCAAAATGAGGCTACCTAAATGTAGAGTGCTGTTGGAGTTAACTGTTGAAGGTCTTCCTCAACTCCAAATTGAGCTCATGATAGCTCATTGGAACGATATTTGTGTCTGGTTATCATTTAACTCATCAAGTAAGTCATTTGACCAACAAAGAGAGGAGAAAGATTGATTTTCCCAAGGCCACTCTAGAGGTGCAGCAACCCTCCTCAAGCAACTTTGTTTTTTGACATTTATCTAAAACCATGACACCTGTGTAAAAAGTGAAGGAGGTTTTTCTTCCTTGGACTATTTTGGAAAAACACCTCTCTCAAGTTTTCCAAATTCATGTTTTCTTGCTTAGAAACATCATTTGAGTAAAACCTATCCTGATGTGTGGAACAGGGGATTTGTCGAAATGAAGTGAAATGAAGGGGATAAGGGGCTTCTAAATTCTTGAGGAAATTTTGGGAAGTAGGGAGGGATGTTAGGAAATAGGGGAAAGTATAATTTCAAATATTGAGTGAGGGGAAGGGGTCCAAAAGGGCTAAACACAGGCGTAGCCTAGAAAATTGTCAAATTGTAGCAAGAAACTAGGGTTTGTGGGAAAATGAGGAATTTGAGGGATATCAGTGACGGGAAGTGCTTAAGAAGGTACATGAAGGATAGGGAAAGGTGTATGAACATCAGGACACAATTTTTGTTAATGATTCGACCATCCAAGAGAAATTACCTTCAAAACCCTAGGAGAGGGAAATGAGCCTTACCCAAGTACAACTGAAGCACGAACAAGGTGTAAAATGACCTATTGGAACCTAAAATGATGATGAGCACTCCTTGAATGATGGTATAGTTGGCTGAATGGTGACATGGACTGACACTTGGAAAACATTGGAATGAGTGAAAACAAACCCTAGACCTAATACCTAGTGACCAAATTTTACTTGAGAACTCATTGAAATGACAAAATTTGACTTTGTTACGTTGAGACCACTTTGTAAGAGCATATTTGATAACTGGTGGAAGGCTTCAAAGGCTGACACTAACAACACATAGCACGCCAATTCAACTAAGTTGTTTCGATTGGGGATGAGTGGTATTTTGATGCACAAGTAATATAGATTGTTAGAGTTTTAGTTTCATCTATAGTGTTGTGCTACCATCAGGCCTAAATAGTAACCTGGAGGAGTCACTTCAGGAACACAAGAATTTCTCTACTACCAACAAGCTTGGACAATACTCCACTGGAGTTTTTTTCTTCACCTCCCTGCGCGGGAAGCCTTCCTCTTCTTTTTTCTTTAATTTTTTTTTTCATTTTTTTCATTTTTCAAAGAAATGTGCATAGGAACTTATTTATTTCATGAGGCGGAAGATTGAACAAGACTTATTGAGGGAATAAGAGGTTTTCCCTTCATATAAGGATGTTTATATACACCTCTAACATACTTGTTAAGGTTTCCCCCCTTCATCTTAAGTTACTTGACTGAGCTAAGAAGGGTTAACTGAATATAGAAAACCGATTAGACTAGGTGGTACTAGTTAAAGTGCAAGCACCGTGGTTTCACCAAGACTCACTATGAAAGGAATGTATTTTACATGAAGGTATCATCTACTGAAGAACACAAGATATTCATAAAGGGAGGGGATAGATAGATAACAAAACGTTGATAGTTGTACAATTCATCTTGTATTTCGAACTTCTTGTCTCAAAAGCCAAACACACTTTCATGGGAAACTAATCTTACAGGTGCATAAACAAACAAACAAACAAGGAAAGAAATCAAAGAAAGTGAAATCAAGCAAGAAAATAAACAAGAAAGAAAATACCACTCCTACTCCTAAGCTAAGTAGTGCATGGGCCTCCTCACCTGAAGTGATATTTCCAATTTTTCCATCGGTGCATTGGTTGGCCCATGTAAGTGATGGCATGACTAAGAGGAAATATATGTAGGAAAACGAACATGCAATAGAGATAAAGCGATAAAAACCAACACACTTTAAGTTTGAATGTGTCCACAGAAAAGAAAAGATTAAAATAACATGAAAGGTACTTTTCAGGTGTATCATGTTGTTGTATCACGCTACGTGCAGACAAAAAACATGTACACTCTTTCGAATGCAACAAATGATAAAACATGAAGAGAGAAGAAAAATTCCATTTCACAATAGTTCTTGCTATGTATGACTACTCCAATGCATGAGCGATAGGATCATGTGATTTTGGTGGAGGATGTGAAATTTGTAAACTATATTAATCTTCAATGTGAACAAGAGAGTGATGAGGAGCTTTGGGAGATTCATCAGATTTCTGATCGAGAGCAGAACTGACCTCAAGACTACAAGAATCTGACATAATCATCAACTCAGGCTAAAATTTCTGGGCAACTTGAGGGGTTTCCACTTCATCAGAAGATGGATCATCAAAGACCGGTGGCTTACAAATATCAGTAGAAGGTGAATCAAAATCATGATTAGATGAATGAGTGAAGAGATCATGAGAATCATGATAAGAAAATTCAATATGTACATCGACATCCTCATGATCTAACGAATCATACAAAGGGGGTGATGAAAAACAAAAAAAATTACCCTCTGAGTTTCGACAAATTAAAGATGAGAGGTCAATTGGATTCATAAAGAAAGATTCGTCCTCTCTATAATCAAATGATGGAATGACATCCTATGTGTTATATGAATGGTCAGAATTAGGGACATTCGAGATGAATTTTCTCACGAAAAATTAGAAATGGGAGAATCATAGAAGATGTTCGCATAAAGTGGATGAGGTGCTGATAAAAGGAGGTCATTCGTCACTGCATATTATTCTTCAGATTCCAACACATACTCATTAAAAATGATAGTGGAGGTTGGTTTCTCAACACCAAATCCATCCACAACTTGATCCTCATGAACAACAAATGTGGAATCCCGAATGGATGAACACAACACATGAAAATATGGAGGATAAAAGGAACCAAAGGATTGAGGTTGAGGAGATGAGATCATGTGACAAATAAGAATCTTGTAGCCCAAATATGCCTAGATATCTAGAGCAGGCGGGGTGGGAGGATGTGACAGTTCAACAGTTTGGTTCACAACTCCTCCCACCTTATGCTGTGGAGCTAGACCTATCTAATGGAAGGACGACGGAGGGTCACTTGGGAGAGAATACTTGTTTTTCTTAGATTTGGAATCTCTAACACTGAGGTGTGCTGGGAGGTGTTCGAATGCTTCTAATTCATGTGGATTGTTAGATATGTGAGGAAGATACCGAAATCTTCCTTTGAAAAAATCCCAATCAACTTCATCATATGGGAATTGAAAAGTGAGACGAAAGAAGAATTGCCAAAATTATGCAACAAATTCATCAGGTGCTTTGCTTAATTCCAAAATTTTGCGATTGATTTCTTTTCTATCAAAGTGAAGAAAGCACAACATAAATGTATAATCATGTTTTTAAAAGAGTGAATAGAGGTTGCAATCAATGTGAGACACCATTGCTTAATGCGCCCTTCGAACATGCAAGCGAACAACCCATAGGAAATTTTGTTCGAAGGGACTTCATTACTGTCGCAAAAGCCTAAAAATGAAACTCCATGTATTAACAAGGATATTCCGCCTTCACCATCATATTTAATTTGTGACAAGTCATCGATGACATCCTCTAACATTTCAAAATCATGAGCATGAGAAAAACATGTCAGGGATGAGATTGTGATGTAATTCATGAATGATGTGTATGGATTCAAAACATACTCTGAGGGTTCAAATTGTCATCTAGACCTCCTTCTAGTGCTAGAAATGTTGACGATGTTGGACCCGCCAACATGTCAAGGGGATCTCCTTGGTAAGAAGTCTAAACTAGACCTCATACCGTTTGGAATAGGAGTCACAACAGTGGGTGATAACATAGTGCCTTGACCACGATAGCGCGCAGAGATAAGTATGTTGAGTTTGGTTGGAACCAAGTGTGTGCCCTTGGAGTGAGTCAAGTGAGATGCATGGGGGTTCTAACACATAGAAGGGGAAAAGAAGTGTTCCCCTTAGAAACTTATAATCGTACACAGCTTAAAAGGAAAACTTGTAATCGTACACAACTTAAAAGGAACACATGAGCATAATGACATCACAAGCTAGAAGTGGAATAGTCCACAAACCAAGGTGACGGGTTAGTCCATCAACACGCATTCAACAAGATTCATAAAATTACATAAAAAATAGCCCATAAGAAAATGTGTAAGTTAAATACATACATTACTAAAGCAACTAGACTAGTCCAACTACAATAACAACATATACATGAAAACATGATGGCTTAGTTATATTATTAGAAGTGAAATTTCCATCTATACACTCACTATTGACAACCACTAGCCCCAATAGTGGAACATTATAGTAAACACCATTTTCTCCTCCAAAGAGGTATACTCGCTCTATGTTGTGTAGAAGCCAAGGCTCGTCAGAATACTCCCAAGCCTTCTTTAATCCCAAGCATAGCACTAAATATTGGCTCCAAAAAGCCCTTCTATGAGATATGAGGTTCTATTTATAACAAAGGGTGGGGTGACCCTTTACATTCCCCTTTGTGACTCTTTGACTACCCTCATGTCTCTTCAACTTCCTTACAAATAACTCATTACATTACATAGTGACTATTCACATTCCATTAATGACACTTGGAATTTCACTTACAACATATTTACAACTAATATACATTTTGTTAATGTACCCATGTAAGACAAAATAGGCTAGAGACAACCTAACATGACAAAACACTATGACTCCAAAGTTTGGGGAAATACCAACTTGGCAACATCCACTTGATGATTCTCGATCACATACTGATGCCAAGCCTAGTACTACATGATAATATCCCTAAAATGCTTGATGGTGTCTTGCTGAAAGCAAACTCTTTCCTGTATGGTATCTGAGTATATGGTCTTGGAACATGTATCCAACTCGTAGTAAAGCATGTGGAGCATGGTTTTGACCATGACAGTACCACCAATGTACTTCTACATGTTGTGTTCGCTCAGCTCCAAGTCATCCCTGGTGGAATATCGCCTTAGTTGCTCCATCTACATATCGATCTCTCGTCAAAATTGGTTCTTGTGCTTAGCTTAGATGAGGGAATTTATTGACGGGATCCTATGCGTTCCCACCATGACATCCAAACTGTTATATAACCGTGCATATGAATCATGTACTCTTCTAGTGAATAGGGCAAGTTTCTCATGGTTCTAGATCAACATCCAGACATTTGCCTTGTCTAGCTTTGCCTATGGCTTCATGATCTGAGGTAAGTGAAACGAGGCCCCTTTGGACTACATTGTCCACTCTTGCATGTGTGAAATAGCAACATGTATTTCCTTGAGAGTATGAAAAAACTCTTTGATTTGCTACTATAAGCCATGCACATAGACAATCGCTTTATGTATGGTGAGAAATTCATCATGGAGATTCCACCTTGTACCCTTAAGTGGTGATATTTTAGCAAGTGTCACTTCCTCATCTCTTCCATTGCGTAAATTGTGTTATGATCTCGAGATTATTCTTCCTCTTGCTTGGGTGCCTATAAGTTCTTTTCTAGTTGTTCATTCTCGGCCAACAAATAACTAACAGTGGATCGTGTTTCTTCGACATAGGCCAAGGTTGATTTAGCAAGGGTGGCTAGATGCTTCCTGATATCTAGAACTATCACCCTTTGCTTCATGAATGTAGGTGATGCGTGATCATCTGGAATGTGCTTCCTTTCTGCTTGTACAATCTTATTCTACAACTCATCAAATGACAGATTGTACACATCCATGAACGGATCATCATCAAGGAGGAAAACATCTCCCTGTTCGCTTGGGACTAGTTCTGACACTCGAGGTGGAAGAGATAGAGAGGTGACCTTGAGTTACCTTGGAATGAGGTCAGTGCCTTTATTCCATGGCTCCTACTCTAACTCCACATCCATCTACTCAATCAACTGCTCAATCTATTGATCCGTTTGCTGATCCTATATCTATTCATGGTCTACCTCAACTGCTGGCTATTGTGACCCCTCAACTGGTATGGGCATTGTTTCCTCTTTCATTGCACCTTGCCTTCCTTCTTCCTCCTATTTTTGATTTTCTCTTTTTCTCAGCTCTTGTTCCTATTTTAGATTATTCTCTGTAGCTTGTTACTTCATTTATGCTACTTGCAAGCTATGCCTTTTCTCTTCCTCCACTTTGATGTCAGTGCCCTCTGCTTCCTTTTTCTTTTGTTCCCAAAGTTTCCTACATGAATATTGAATACACTTTTATTCTAAAGCTTTTTTCTCCCTTTGTTATGTTAGCAACATCCTCTTTCCACAATCTTGTACTAGATTTCTACCTTTCACTACTGTTGTTGTACTTACTTCCCTGTTAATGTCGACCCTTTTTCTATGAATAGTTGATTTTATGCATATATGTGCAATTTAATTGGCACTTTCTCAACTTATTCCCTAGTACTACTTCCAATGATATTTCTTGAAGCAACTCTCTCTGGTACCATGGTACAATTACTGCTGGAGAGAAGTGCTTCATGAGTATGGTACCTGTGGGATAGGAAAGACACTCATGGAAAGCAAACATTAGCTTTTACAAATCTAACTTCACAACACGATCAAGAATAAATTAGGAAATCTAATGAGAGGAATTGTGTAGTTTTTACCAACAGTGGTGATTGACTTACTGTGGTAACAACACACTATGCAATCCCAACAGTCAGTGTGGAATCTTGATGACTAGAACTGCACAATGCGCATTTCATTCTGGGTCAGGGCCTGGGAGAGACTGTGTAGTGACCAAGATGGGAGACTAGCTCCTAGAACTGCATAGTCCGTATTTGGAGCAAGGCCACAATAGCCTTTGCATAATTCCAAAATCAAAGAGAGAGGCCTTGAGCTTCCAGATTGCACAATGCATGCAATTGAATGTGAGATCTGGGCAAGGGGAGCCGAGATCTACCCAAGGGGAGTGTCCAATCAAGAAAATCAGAAGTATGGTGTGATGCTAAGTGTAGATCTAATTGAATGATGATGCATGCAAGTAAAACAAGCACACGAATATATCAAACAGAAGGAGAACGAAGCATGTGGAGAGAGTTGGTGCAATGAGGATTGTTAGTGCAAAATAAGGGTAATGCATGTGACACTTAAGAAGGCAATGAAACACTTGAAACAACACTTATACAAGCTAAAACAAGTTAAAACACCAGTAATCCCTAAGATAAAGTTGAAACAACACTCTCACAAGCTAAACAAGCAAAAGCAACAAAAAACGTGGCAAAAGATGATACAAGAAAAAATCACTCGGAAAAGTCAAAAAAATGCTCTTAAGGTTCCTTGATCTTCTGAGTCAATTTAGAGCTTGATGATCGAGTGTGCAAATGAGCTATAGAATAATCTATGCATAGAATTGACCAAATTGTAGTTTATTATGTGCATGCCTGAGATCAACGACAAAAGCGACACTTGGCAGAAACTTCTAAAGATAACATTCTACCAACTTTAAACTGCTAAAAATAGATCCCCATTTCCTAGGGATTCCTTTTGATTTTCTTGGAAAATTTTCCATGAATTTCGCATAGAGATTGTGTAGTGATCAGAAGGATTGTGTAACTCTTTGGCTTATGTACTCAAAAGCTTCTAAGCAGAAAGACTTCTGCGCGATTTCTAGGTTGAGTGGCTCACGCTTCGTCTCATTCTCTGAGCAGTTTCCTAGCTGAAGGCATGCTCCTAGTTGGGTCTGTGCAATTTTGGAGCTAAAGGCTCACTTGTTGGCATGGACTCTCCAATTCCCAAGATCAAGGTTGGGTGTGCTCAAGGATTGCACAGTTCACTAAGGCAATCCTGGAACTGAGTTGCAACCAAGTCACTAGATCAACTTGTGGTTAGACAACAAACAAAGTAAGTGAACACAAGCCATAAAACAAAATATAAAGCTCAATGAAAGCACAAGTACCTGTGATAATGTAAGATAAGTTGTTGTGATTTAGGAGGGAGGCTCTGAAATGAAGCATGGGAAAAATTTTGGAGGGTGGTTGTAGCCGCTATAACAAAGACTTATAATTTTATTGGAGCACTCATGGAGGGTGTGGCGTACTTGGATTTTTGGAAAAAGAAGGAAAATGAAGAGCAAGAAAGCGTAAGAGGGCATCAATTTTAGTAGCTACATCACATTTTCTTGTAGTTGTCGAGTTGTATGTATGTTTTCTTCATTAGTTTTGGCATGCATGGAATATAGATGTGGACTGTAAGTCATGATTTTTCATTAGCATGGAGGATTTCTTGGATTGATAGTGGATTTCCTAGCCTTGCCATTTCTTGGATAACCATGGGGATTGTGGGTTCATGTTCATTTTTATTTTTTATTTTGGTTGGTTCTCATGTTTCCTTAACTTAGGTTGAGTTATTAGTTCCTGGAAGCCCTAGTTGGACAAATTCTTTGGAAGCCTTGTAACAACTTAGGTTGAGTTACTATTCCTCGAAGCTTGGCTGGAAAAATTCTCTGGAAGCCCTTGGTGGGTTGAGTTACTAATCCTGGAAGTCCTGGTTGGAAAAACACTCTGGAAGCCTGGCGATAGTTGAGGGTGGAGTTACTAGTCCCGAGAGCCTTGGTTGGAATAAACACTCGGGAAGCCCTAGAAGCCTTGGATGGAGACCAATCTCATAATGGTTTTCTGATGTCCGACCATCAGGTGCAATCAATGTTTGATGGGTTGAGGTGGATGGCCTCTTGATGCCCTGGATGGTTTTGGATTGATGTGTTTTATGAGATCCCACATTCATGCTTGGAATATTGCACGAGGATCAATGGATGAAGAGAGATTTGGCTCAGCCATTATGTGGTTAGGTGAAACGTGGAAGTCCCATCCTGAGTTTGGATTTTGCATCATTAATGAAAGGTTATTTCTCCTTGTATTTCTATGAGCATTCTAATGGATTATTTGTGGTCTATATTATTGGGCTATGTTATATTCTTTCCACGACTATCCCACGTAGTTAATTGGGGGGTTGGAAGGGGGGCGGAGCCCCCCCCCTTTGTTGCACCGATTGCGTAGTGGGGGGGAGTCACAAGGGGTTTGAGGGGTGCAGGTAACACCAATCTATGGGGTCTAGGCAGCGCCCCTGAAAATTTTGGTTTTGGACCCAATATTAGGTTCGGTAGACCTACCTATGGTTTTGTGCATGTTTTTCACACATGGTTTTAGACGCAATGGTTTTCGGTCCATGGTTTTGGACGCGATGGTTTTCAGTCCATGGTATTCGATGCTTCGGCATGTATAAATACGTATTATAACATTGAAAGGAACATAATGAAAAATCAAGCTAGTAGTCCCGGTTTTGGGATCCAGGGGAAAATCTTTGTGTATATGTGTTTTATG
>APFE030151317.1:0-10266 GCA_000404065.3 Pinus taeda | reverse complement strand
TAGGAGTCCAATGGCTACAATCGTTGGGTACAATAACCTTTAATTTTCAAGAACTTTTCATGAAATTTTCTACAAAAGGAAAGGAAGTTAAATTAAGGGGTATTCCAAGGAAATCAGGAAGGATAATCAACTCTAATGGTATGAAAAAGCCTCTAAAAAAGGAACAAAGAGGTGTAATTGCACAATTATATTCGCTAGATGTTTCCACATTGAAATCATCTATTTATCCATATCTCCAAAAAGTCTTGGACATTCCAAGGTATTTGAGATTCCCAAAGGTCTCCCACCTATTCGTGATTATGATCATGCTATTCATCTGATTCGAGGAAGTGTTCCTCCAAGCATCATGCCGTACATATATCCCTATTCCCAAAAGAGTGAAATTGAACATATGGTTGCATAAATGCTAGAAGCTGGTATAATTCCACCTAATCAAAGTTCTTTCTCTTCTCCAGTAGTATTGGTGCACAAGAAGGATGGATCATGGTGCATGTGTCCAGATTATAGGGAGCTCAACAAGCTCGCTATTAACGATAAGTTTCCCATTCCTGTCATTCATGAGTTACTGGGTGAACTGCATGGATCAATTTACTTCACCATGTTGGATCTTCGTTCAGGATATCATCAAATCAGAATGAAGATTGAAGACATTCTGAAAATGGCATTTAGAACTCATGAGGGTCATTATGAATTTTTGGTCATGCCTTTTGGCCTTACCAATGCACCTTCAACATTTCAAGGTTTGATGAATTCAATTTTCAAACCATTCCTTAGAAAATTTTTGTTAGTATTTTTTGATGATATACTAATCTACAGCAAGTCTTGGAAGGATCATGTTGAACATGTTGACAGGGTGCTACAACTATTGGGGGAGAAACAATTATATGCAAAAAGATCCAAATGTTTCTTTGGAGTCCAGGAGGTGGAATATTTGGGTCATATTGTATCTCATGAAGGAGTTAAGGTAGACCCTAGCAAAATTAAAGCCATTAAGGAATGGAAAATTCCCACATCCATAAAGCATCTGCGAGGATTTCTTGGGTTGACGGTATTATCGCAAGTTTGTTAAGAATTATGGGAGAATAGCAGCACCTCCAACAACATTATTGAAGAAAGATGCATTTTCATGGACTCCAGAAGCAACAAAGGCCTTCAAACATCTTAAAGAGGCAATGTGCCAATCACCGGTCGTAGCTACACTAGACTTCACAAAAACCTTTATCATGGAATGTGATGCTTTAGGAAATGGAATTGGTGTTGTTTTAATGCAAGATGAAAGACCCACTACTTTTGAAAGTCGTACAATCAAGGGAATTTTTTTACACAAAGCTATTGATGAAAAGGAAATGTTGGCAATACTACATGAACTTAAGAAATGGTGACCCTACCTAATGGGAAGACACTTCAAGGTAAAAATGGATCATGATAGCCTTAAATATTTTTTAGAACAAAGATTATCCTCTGAAGAGAAACAAAAGTGGGTCACAAAGATGTTGGGTTATGACTTTGAAATCATCTACGAAAAAGGGAAGCAAAATGTGTTGGCAAATGCACTCTCAAGAAAGGCTGAGGATGTGGAAGCATTGTTGTGTGCCATTTCTACTATCCAACCAGTTTGGATAAACGAAGCAATGGAGGAATGGAAGAATGATGAAAAAGTGTGGGCACTTATTTTAAAGTTACAACAAGATTTTAGTATATCTAATACAATTAACTGGAAAAATGATTCGTTATGGTACAAATATTGCTTATGCCTCTGTAAGAATTCCCAACTCAAACAAAAGATTCTTATGGAATTGCACACTTCTCCCTTAGGAGGGCACTCAGGATTTTTAAAAACTTGCCACAAGGTTAAGAAGGAATTTTTTGGGATGACCTTAAATTGTATATTCAAAAGTTTGTGGTAGAATGTTTGGTTTTCCAACAAAATAAAGTTGAAACAATTAAGACCCTGGGTCTATTACAACCTTTATCCATTCCAAGCCAACGTTGGGAGGAGGTTTCAATGTATATTATCACAGGTTTACCCAAGTCTGGGGGAAAGAGTGTCATCATGGTAGTAGTTGATAGACTTACCAAGTATGCACACTTTTTTGCATTATCACATCCATTTAAAGCCAATACAATTCCCACTGCATTTATGGAAACAATTCAAAAGCTACATGGAAACCCAAAGATTATTGTAAATGACAAAGATCCCATTTTCATTGGAAATTTTTGGACAGAATTATTTCCTTCTCTCGGTACTCAGTTACCTCATAGCTCATCTTATCATCCTCAATATGATGGGAAAATTGAGATTGTAAACAAATGCTTGGAAGGATATCTTTGTTGCTTTGTATCTAATAAACAAACATAATGGGTCAAATGGTTGCCTCTAGCTGAATGATGGTATAACACTTCCTTCCATACAACAACAAAAATGACCCCATTTATGGCATTTTATGGATATCAGCCACCATCCATCACATCATATTTAAGAGAAAATTATAAGGTTCAAGTAGTGGAACATCACATCGAGCATCAATAGCAAGTCCTCCAACTCTTAAATGATAACCTCATGTTGGTGCAGAATAGAATGAAACAACAAGAAGATCAACATCGCAGTGAAAGGTTGTAGGTGATTGGGTATTCCTACGACTACAACGATATAGAAATGTCCCTCAAGCAAGATAAGAAGGATAATAAATTATGGTCCGTACAAGGTGTTGCAAAAGATTGGTACTATGGCATACAAATTTGAGCTTCCTGCAGCTTCTCGAGTGCACCTAGTTTTCCATGTCTCATGTTTAAAGAAGGTTATAAGTGACAAGCTCCCAGTTAAAACAATATTGCCATAACTTGATAAGGAAGGAAAAATTATATTGGAACCAGAAGCATTCACAGAAACAAGAACTCGACAGCTACAAAATCGATCAATTTTGGAGTATCTCATCACGTGGAAGAATTTATCTGCTCAAGATTCCACATGGGAGGATGAGAATATTATACATAAGCATCCAGAACTACTCAAGCATTGAGGACAACACTTTTTTGAAGGAGAGGGTTATGTTAGGTCTGTATAATACTAGTGATTACGCCATTACTATTGTAGTTGTATCCCTTATTAATATCGCTGTGCCCCTATTGTCCCCATATTGTTATTATTGTGCCCCATATAATCCCTCTATTGTTATTTTTTTGCCTTTATATTATTATTATTAGGTCGTCTGGGTTATATTGTGACTCCTTAGACTCCTATATATAGAAAGGAGGTTTTGTCATTTGAATCATCAAAGAATCATTCATTTGTGTAATGTAAAGGAGGTTGCCCCCTCGAAGAGGCTGAATTCTAAGTCATTGACCTATCTTTTCTATCTTTTTGTGAGTTGGTTTCATAACAAATTTTATCCAAAAAAAATAACCAAAGGTTTTTACATGTTCATCACCTAGGTAATAAACCCTCCATGATGAAATGCACATGGACCAACATTAATTATTTTTACAAGATACAGTGATAGGATGGAATATCCACCTTATTAACTTTAATCAGATGTTTTACAATGGAACAATTTTTTTATTAAAATATGGTTTCCAATAAATTCCACTTGCCTAAGAGGAAAATAAAAATGATTTTGAGGTAGCAATGTGAACACAAAGTACACAAGCATGTTATACACTTGACTATTTAAGTAAAAATAATGTAAGGAAATTCACATATTCAAGATAATGAATTAAGTAAGAATGCAAACTAGAAAACGTAAAAAATGATAAAAAAAATAAAACAAAAAAATGTGCAAATTTTTGGGTGGAGTACATCATACTATTTTTTATTTTTCTTTTTTATACCACCATACTTTCTCCTTAAATTTGGAGTAACAATAATTTCAATGTTATCATTATTCTATACAATGACGCTTCCCTTTAGTTTTCAACAATTTAGCCAAGACTTAGAGCTACCAAGTGGTTTTGAGTGAATTTTGAAGCAATATTAGGAAATATCTCCTCTTCCATTTTGTTTATCTCATTATTTTATATTAGGTAAGTAGACATAACCATGCTATCAAATGGGAAAAAAATGCTTCTATTATGAAAATATAATTTGGTGTATCATCATTAATTTTAAAATTCTAATTTATTAATGATTTTTTATTTGCTCTATCATTTTTAATAATTTCAAAACTTTATAAAAATACCACAACCACATTCACCGATGTGGTCAATATATGCCAATCAATGTCTTTTTCATACATCTATAGACATAAAAATGTTGGAAAATCTCGTCAATATATTCATGTTAACCCCATTAGTAAATGTGGTTGTAGTTACAACCGAAATGTGTATGGTGTATTCCTTGACCATGGTTGACCATGGTTGGTGAGGTTGTATGAGGTTTCTCAAGGTTGATGAAGTTGACTATCATCAAGCTTACTGTTGAAAATATACATGGCGGAGGCAGAATATGAATGATAAACATTGAGTTGCATATATTAATGACATGATATACATTTATAGTAGATTGGATTGACCAGTGGGTTCCATATTCCAAGGTCTCTTCGAATCCAGTGGTTGTTCACATTCCACACCAACTCATAGAGGATTAGGTGTCCAACATTCCCCCCTTAATCCGAAGGGGCATTTATGAGTCCAAGAAGAGAGTTGTAATAGAAAATGTGCAAAAGTGGATGGCAGCACTATGCTAAATGTGCTCTTTGGAATGTTGGTATAAGGGGGTTGGTTTAAGGATGAGAACCAACACTAGAACACTTTGTGCAGTTCCGAGAACTCTTCCAAATATGGCATGAATTGAGGTCTTCTACTAGAGGAAGTTCTCCTCATGTTTTGAAGAGGGAGACCTTCAAACTTGAACGAGGGGTCTCACCCGACATAAAAAGGGAGAACCTCAACCTGAAAACGGAGGTCTCAACCTGTGATAGTTTAGGGATGACCAACAACTCTAGAATGCTTAATGAAATTCCTAGAATTCTTCCAAAACCGGCAAGAAGCTGAAGTCTTCTACTAAAGGAGGTGTCCCAAATTATTTTTAAGAGATGTCTCAAGCCCGCATAGATGGTTTAAGGATGATCATCAACCAAAGGAATGCTTAGGGGCAGCTTTGTCTCTAGCCACAACTCTGAATCTAGTATGGCGAGTCATGGATCAGACTCACTTGATGTGGATTTGAAGCTTGTAGATGACCATCACTTCCTCCGTGTCAGATGAAAGGTGAGATTATGGAGAAAACTCAACTACAATATTGTTCAATACTATAGAACATGTTCTAAGATATGAATGAAATATATTCTTGGCTGTTGAAGCCCATTGTCAAGAAGCGATCCATCCAAAATGATTCTTTGTTCTTACAGGAGGCTTGTTTTTGAAGCATTTGTTTGAAGAATGAGTGGCTTTATGACATTTCTCACATGGATGAAGATCAAAAGAGTAATATCTCATATGGCCAACTCGGTCACAGTGTTGGCATTTAAGAACTTTATGCTACAAATGTGGAGGAGCATAATCTAGAACAGGTGAAGGTGAACTGTCATGAAGGAATCCAACACTCTCAAACTGGAAGGGCTTTTAGTAATATAGAAAGTGAAAGGAAATGTCATTATCATATCCAAGACATGTTCTATGCTTTTTATGGACAACCTCTTCCGAAGGTCTGATGATGGGCTTGGTAAGCGTATGTTGAATTTCTGCTTCTGCATTTAACTCTGATCTTGAGATGGGTACTTCATCTAAACAAATATTAATCTCATTGACATGATTATTTTAAGGCAGCTCATGGGAGTCTATCTCAATTTTATCAGTAGAAATAGATTCATAATGATGACTCCATTGTTGTTATTCTGCTTGTTGGAGCTAAGATTCAAGCCTCAAAAATTCAATGTTTTGTTTTTCATTTTGTAAACAAATTCAAATATTGGAGAGAGTTTCCCTAGGGATTTGGAACATCTAATCAACAATGGAATAAATTAAGTATTTAGAAACTCTAATGCATCATCAAGTATAGCCATTTTCTCCAACCTTATAAAAGATATCTTAAGCTAGAAATTGCACAAAACCCTCTTTTTTTTATAGTAGCTACAACTTACAACATTTTCTTTGAAATGATTCTCTACACACTCTTCAATGAATCTTTATATGCTATGAAATTAAACTCATTATCTAGTCCAATCGAATAATATATATACCAATATAGTCTTCAAAGAATATGACAACACTAGCATATGACAATGAATGATCGTTCAACTATATGGATGAAACACCAACGCATAGGAATATTTGTCAATGCATAGGTCATAGATATTTGAACATGCTTCCCATACTTTGGATGGATGTTTGAATTTTTTTTTTTAAACATCGTAGACAGTACCCTATAAGATTCTTCAACTATTCTCTTCCTATAGATATTACCAAAAGATCTCCCATAGTTTCTCCTTTCACACACTTTGTACAATATTTAATATAACATTTGGAACAATCTTAAAGTGATCTATAAACTGTCGTGGCTCTAAAACCATTCTATAAACCATCGAGGTAGTTCATTCACAATCAACCCAAAGGTTAAACTCTATTAAATGTACGACCCTTCAAAGAAGTTTTGAATAGACCGGTGATGGTGATGGGATATTGTATACCTGGGCTTAGTTGGAAGTATTCTATGCATGAATATGTTTCTGTTGTACTTATCGTAGTCTTTTTAATTATTTTCATGCTCGCAGATGCTCAAATGCCCCCGACTTTCAATGTTCTGGGAGTGATGATGGTCTATGGAGCTCTACTAATGGATTATTTCATTGGGATTTTATAGGAGGCAATATTTAAAAATGAATCTAGCCACTTCACATATGGAAATGTTGTTATGTTCAATGGTCGTTGGGCTACCCCTTTTGAACATACCATTGGGGCTAATGGGTGAGTTGTTCAGAGCATGGATCTCCTTCTCCCAGCATCTATGCGTTTATCTGGTGCTCATCTTTGAAGCGATGATGAATTTCATTGGTCAACTATCAATGCTCTATCTAGTTAAAAAAATTTGTGGCACAATGATTTCCATGGTGACCAGCAGCCAAACAAGTTCTTTATTAATGAATCGATTAGAAGGACTTAGCTCAATGCATAGGAATTCAATAGAGTTCAACAAACACACCAGCAGACAACGATGTGGGTTTGGAGGCTAGAATGTTATGTGCATAAGTGATGCATAGATTTCAGGGCGTTCAAGTGGATAGAGCATCAGAAATCATATGGTTAGAATAGAAAGAGTGTCAAAAATGAGTTACTGAGGTAGAGAATGCAACTAAAATATAGCTGATAGGATATTCATCCAATGCGAGTTACTAAGCCAGAGAATACAACTAAAATATTGTTGATAGGATATTCATCAAATGAAAGACTCATAGCGAACCTTCATGCACATAGAAATCACAAAATCAGTGGCTCAAAACGAAGTAGGGCAAGAGAACACCCTCTTTGATACCATGTTAAACACATACATGGCAGAGGCAGAATATGACTGACAAACATTGAGTTGCATATATTATTGACATGATATACATTTTTAGTACATTGGAGTGACCATTGGATTCCACATTCCAATGTCTCTTGGACTCCGATGGCTATTCACATTTCACACCAACCCATAGAGGATTAGGTATCCAACACTTACAGTAATGACAATGCTAAATGTTACATTAATGTTATAAAAGAAATTACATTAATGGTTGATATGATTGATGGGGTTGACTATGGATGAATATAGTTAACCATTATTGACCATATTCAACCACAACAATATTGATTAACCATTATGGCTCACCATATTCAAACATAAATACTTTGGCTCACCATGTTCGACCATTCTAACCATGGTTGACAATGGTTAGGCATTAAGAGTCGATAAAGCATGGAATGTTCTAGGTTGATTATGGTTAACTGAAGATGAGCATGATTAATCATTGTTGATCATGGTTAGGCGTGGTTTACCATAGTTGATCATGGTTAACCACATTCAACCATAGATACCTTGATCATGGTCAATGATATTCAACCTTGTTTGACCATATTCAACCATGGTATAATCATGGTTGACCATGGTTGATCATGGATGACCATAGAGACATTTTTTTATCATTATGTTTGACATTATTCATCATTAAAGATGTTAGCTTACCATGTTGATCTAACCTAACCATAGAGATCTTGATTAAAATAAATAAAAATAACTCATTATAATATTATATAATTTTCTATGAAATTTCTTCGCGAACATGCCCCGATTATAATTCCACTCAACACTAAAATATTGTTAATACTGGAACCCAAAAAAATCAAACCTACCACTAACAAATTCACAAAAAAATCAAACCTACAACTAACAAATTCACATAAATTTGGAGGAAAGTATTAATTTAACAAACTTCTAATTTTATATAGTCACATATCTAACTGATCCGATCGAATTTGGAGCAATGGTAACAAAGTTTAATTTTATATATATAGAGATATGTGAGTAGGTATTTGTTGGTAATATAAATAATTACCAACAAATTTGACATTGTAAGGATTGAGTTTCGGTCAAGTGGGTCTTCCCCAAGACCACTAGAAGCATTACGATGATTATGCCATGCATATTTTTTGTTAGGATATGTACAATTTTAATATTCTTGAATTTTGTTGCAACCTGTTTGAATAAGGTAATATATTCATTATTTTAATTATTAATATCTTAATTTATTCAACGTATCTTATAGCTTTAGTTTCTTTTATAGCTTTTTTATTTTTATATATTATATTTTCTTTATTATAGATGTATTTTTTTATCATAATTGTAAAATTTAATTTAATGATTTTAAAACTTTTCTAAAATTGAAAAGAGTTTCCCCACTAGATTTTCAGGTTGCATATTATTATTTTACTAAAATTTATTATTTTAATAAATAAGATCATAATGAAATTACTGTAGTTTTCTTTCAAAATTGAAGAGATTTCTTCCACTAGATCTTTAGATCGCATGATATTAATTTAGTGAATTTTAATATTTTACTAAATAAAATTATAATGGAATTATTGTAGTTTTTCCCATTTAATTGTTTTTTGTTTTTCTAATACTAGATATATTAGTAGAAAATCTTATTTAAAACATATTTATTATTTTTAATAGTGAAATGTTTTATATTCTTTTCATTATATCAAATTTATTATATTTTCCATTTTTAACATAAAATATCACCTATTGTTAAAAGTACCATCTATTTATATTGTGTATTAGATTCAAAATTTTCATACCTCTATCTTAAACATTAATCAATAAAAACTGGATTAAATATAGCAATAAAAATAAATAAAGACAAATGAAACTAGGGAAACTTTGCTTGGAAAATTAAACTACTATTCCGACAAATTTATTACTTGGGTTTTGGTCCGAGTTTAAATCTTACTGTTCAATCTTTACCCTGATATTTTAATACGACTATTGTACACATAATCTGTGCTATAAGGAACACCTATCCATGTGTATTATACCTGTATTAAATACCCATAACTAACTAATGTGATGAATTTAATTTTAACCAAGGCTTAACTATCTCTGGACTGTTCGCTTGCTTTTTTTTTTAACATTCACTCTAGCTCTGCCATGGCTTTGTGGCACAAGCAGGCCACCCCCCCTTAGCTGGATGCCTCGAGATTTTCCCTTCCATCAATGGTGGTGTGCTCAGCTCTTTGATCTAAGGGCTATGATCTGTTCGGAAAATTTACCAATTCAGGGTTGTTGGAATTTGGCTCATTCGTTTCCCCAACTCTTGGCGCCTGTTTAAGCTTTACTCCTACCATCTCTGTCCGATTCTTTGGAAGTAGAAGGAAATCTTTCTCAGGGGCCAGCCATGAAAGCTGGAGCTACTTTTTTAACGGTAAGAGGTTGAATTCTCCCAATTCAATCTCGGTGGTATAATTATCTTAAATATGATGTTTTATTTTTTTCTTATCCTTATTTCTCTTCAACACTAGGTTGTATGATACTAATCACTTTCCTTTCCTAAATTCTTAGTGTTTAACGGGTTTGAATGTGAGAAATTCTATGCTACCATCCCTTGAGATTTGTGGAATCTAGCATTCACTAGTACACAAGTTTTCTGGGTAAGAAATGGTACGAGGTGTTTCCCATTTGGTATATGACAGTTTCTTTTTTCTTTCATAGAGTTCTGAGTGCTCTGCTTCGTTCTATTGTTTGTTTTATATGGCTGCTCAGAGGGGAAGATTCTTCTAAAGCCTCATTAAACC
>APFE030151308.1:0-14170 GCA_000404065.3 Pinus taeda | reverse complement strand
CACACCATATTAAATATATATAAAAAAAATTATAAATTTTCTTTTTTAAACTTTTAATTTTTTAACATGCCCGTCAATATGACGTTTTCAAAAATGAATGGCAAGTTGAGCATGACATGGAGGTTTTAGATTAAAACATATTTTATGGGTAAAAATGCGAAATACGGGCATACGGGCGTCAAATTTAACCCCTGCTCGCATTCCATGGATTGTCAAACGCCTATAGTTCGTAGCAGATTCAGTTGTTCGGCGTATGTATGTAAACCAGCCACCATAAGGCATTAAATGCCTTATGGCAGGCTAGTTATTTCTTGTGTAGGTTGTGCGTTTAATCCCTATGTAATTTTCGTTAGATTTGGTTTTTAAATTTTAAATAAATATGTGATCTATTTTAAGCGATTTATATGTTATGCAGCAAATTGATATTAAAATATTGTTTCTTTATAGTTGGGTGAGAATTCTATATAATTTGTGATTGGAAATTTATTTTTAAATAAATAAAAATAAAATAAAAAACAAAATGTATTGACATAAAAATATTCAAACAAACTTTAATAATGAATGTTATTGCACAATA
The DNA here is from genome assembly GCA_000404065.3 of Pinus taeda. Lineage (NCBI taxonomy): Eukaryota > Viridiplantae > Streptophyta > Pinopsida > Pinales > Pinaceae > Pinus > Pinus taeda. Next base: position 13,593 of record APFE030151308.1, on the reverse strand, counting down.
AAATGTCATGAATGTTATTGCATAACAGAATGTTATGTGGATAGTTGCTCACCATTTTTTATGTGAATATTTGTTTAAATTATTATGGGTAATTATCTACATGGCTTTTTGTTATGCAAACACTGAGATAACAATAATTATGACGAAATACATACATATACCATATATATAAATATATAATATATATAATAATAAAATATATATAATAATAATAATATAATATATATTTATAATAATAGATATATATATATATATATATATATTTCATAATTTAATTTCAACTAACATCATAAAAATTGCCTTCACCCAATTAAGGAAAAAAAATTACATTATTTTTTAATTTTCAAAATATTAGGTTATATATTTTTTTTTTAACAAAATTTTAATAAACTTCATAGAATCTGTTTAAAAACAATATTCCATCCCTTTTAAACTTCAATTGGCATTTGTTAATATGTTGTTAAAATATTTCATTTGTACTACAAAGGTTAATAGTTTGATTCTTTTGCACCCTTTTCCCAACTATTTGGTTGAACCTTCTTTGCCATTCGAAGGTTGCCATGTGGTGGCCTTTGATTGGTTTATGTGTTGCACAATCACTTTGCCAAATTTGCGTATTTGCCAAATCTGCATGCCATATTAACCTGCCATGTCCGTTGCTTTTGCCACATCATACTTCTCTGGTTGGACTTTCTCCGCCATTCAGAGGCTACCACGTATTGTCCTTTGATTGGTCCCCATGTTGCACATCGACTTTGTGAAATTTGTGTGTTTGCTAAATTTGTATGCTACATCAACGTGTCGAGTTAGTTTCTCTTGTCACATCATCACTTGTGCCACATGTTTCTCTTAATTGGAGCATTGTCTGCCACATCATCACTTGTGCCGTGTGTTGCTCTTAATTAGGGCACTATTTACCACATCATCACTAATACAATCACATTGTTGCATATGTTATCATGTCAACATTTCTACTACCACGTAGAACCTATGCAAACTTTTTCTCTATTTATTAAAAAGTTTAAAACATTATAACTTCATCATACAACATCTCTTTGAACCCATTTAGATAGCGCCAAACATTTTTCCCCAAACCCTTTATCACAGAGACTTCTTAGCTACCGTCAGCAAGTTTTCGCCTATCCCTATATCATGGAGACCAATTTTAGCAGAATTTGTAACCATCAATTCTTAAGGGTTTTGAAGATCCTTCCAATTCAAATGGAAATTCCTATACTTTAAGTATGGGTACATATGTGCTTGATAAAAAAAGACCAAACACCTAAATATTAATGAAATTAAAAGCAAAACTAACTATTAATGAGATAGAGACCAAAGCTAAGTTCGTATTCAACCACTTTAGAATATCCTTTATCATTTATAAATATGATTATTTATCATTTATAAATATGGTTATCCTTGTACTTGATTTTACCATAAAAATGATAAGTATCCAATATTGAAGAGATGAGAAGCAAATTAGATTTATCTTAAATCAATTTAAAATGTAATATTTATGATTATCCATTTGAAATATCCTTTAACCTTATAAGTTTTGAATCATTATACTATAACTAGCATTTGCACCTTATGTTCCAAAGGAGACGCCATAAGGCATAGAGTGGTGAAGAATAGCATAGAGTGGGGAAGAATAAGGACATGTATAGACTGGGGAAGAATAACATAGAGTGAGGAAGAATAAGGACATGTGAATGGACATTGTTGAAAGCAAGGGTGGATGATAATGAATTACAATTGCAATAGTTAGTTATGCGTATTCTAAAAATGGATATTTTGTAAATAATAATAGTTTGTGAAAGAATAACGACATGTGAATGGACATTGTTGAAAGAAAGGGTGGATGATAATGAGTTAGAGTTGAATGTATTAGTTATGTGTATTTTGAATATGGGTATTTTGTAAATAATATTAGTGTGTGGAAAAATAGCAACATGTGAATGGACATTGTTGAAAGCTAGGGTGGATGATAAAGAGTTATACTTGAAATGATTAGTTATGTGTATTCGAATATGGCTATTTGGTAAATAATAGTAATGTCATGTAGAGGTTATCCATTACCCATGTAGTTATGTTTGTTTATGTGAGCATGTTTTTGTACCTCTTCCAAGATGTAATTTTTCCATATGCTACCTATTTAAGGTGTTATTAGAAAATACTATTATATTGTAATGGAAGAGGTGAAAGAAACGATACGACATTGTGAACAACATCATGGTCATCATGCCATATCTCAAAATGCATGAAAAATTGTTGGAGTCATCATGATAATAATAAAAATTCCAACATGATTTTGAAAAAATTTAGCTAAATTTTTTGAAAAAGTGTCAAGCTTCAGTATTTTGGGTACCCAGGCATTCATCATGGATGCTAAATCCATTTCTGCCATCCAAAAATAATTTAAACACTCCAAAAGTCAAATTTCGGAATTTGTTGTCCAGACAAAATTGTGACCTCTTTCGATAAGACTAGGAAAAAATGGTCTACCTTTGCGTGGGAAACATGATTGAACATCAAAGTTTCAAACGAATGTGTACACACATAGAGGATTATTATGGAAGATTCCTTCTTCAGCGAATCGTAATATAAGCCATGGGAGCTTCAAGACCTAGGAATGGAATTTGGTATTTGGTAACATTTTACAAGGGAAACATGATTGAACATCAAAGTTTCAAATGAATGCGTACGTGCACAGAGGATTATTATGGAATATTCCTTCTTCAAGGAATAGTAATATAAGCCATGAGGATATTAAATGTCCTTAAGAACTACAACACAGAACTTTGGAGCTTCAAGACCCAGGAATGGAATTTGGTAACATTTTTAAATGGAGTTTCCAATACAAACTGATGGGAATCACCCACAAGTTTTCAAGTTCATGGCCCTTGAATTTTTGCATTCTTGATACTGTTTTCTCATTGTTTCAATGTCAATTTCATGATGCTTCCAAAAAAAATTACAAAACAATTTTATAGGTTTTAATTTCCATCTATAAAATAGCTACTCCATCATGAAGAACAGAGATTATTGCTACTGCATCATGAAGAATAGAGAACTTGCGAGCTTCGAGACCCAGGAATGGAATTTGATAACATTTTAAATTGAGTTTCCAATACAAGCTTTCTCAATCTGACAGAATCACCTACAAGCTTTCAAGTTCATGGGCCCTAAATTTTTGCCTTATTGATGATGTTTTCTCATTGTTTCAAGGTCAATTTCATGATGCTTCCAAAAAACTATAAAACAGTTTTAAAGTGTATGTATTAAGAATAATTGATGATATAGTCATGGGTTGTTCTCAATGGGGATAGTCAGCAACATTTCACTGTATTATTCCCATACAAGGGGAGGCCACACTTGCTGCCGAGTTAATAAAAAATTTGTTGGTATAATCACCTTACTTACAATGACAATAACCACTCTTACACTAGTAGCACATTAAATCATATATAAACACCAGTACACAAGAAGTTTATTATATCATAGTAAATGTAACCCGCATGTCTAATTCAACTCCATTACCAATAGTCCATTCTATCAATTTGTGATGCTTATATGACATGTATTGTCTAAAATGATGCAAGCATAAAAGTTCAATGCAATGCAAGCCTCCTAGTCTGGTTGAACTCATTCTATCACTTTATGATTATTACATAACATATAGTCTTTAAGGAAGCAACCAAGAAACCCTTAGTACAGTCCCGTAAGCCTCCTACTTTAGTTGACATTCCATTCATTTACATTCCAAGGAAAATTGTAAAGTTATAACTGAAATTGTAAGTTGGTTTGGATGGCCTAAGACCTGACATATCAAATCAGTAAAGGTAATTACTAAAATTCAGGTTATAAAGTCCCAAAGTCGTTGGCATTGCTCCATTATGAAAATTATTGATCTTAGTGAAACCGCATATTTATGATACAAAGAAAGTGTAGATACAATATGATCTTTGGATGATAAGCCTTCACCTAAAAGCTAAAGCGTCAACACATCCTTAGCCTCAGATATCTCTAAATAGAATGGACACAATAAGCTTTAGAACATGACATTCACTAAACTCGTACTTTGAAACCAATTTCAAAGTACTCTCAGTTATTAACTTGCATATCTACAAGCATACAGTGAAACAGGGTAAGTATAAATAGGGCAGGCCAAAGCAGAAAAGGTCTAAAGTTGAAGCATCTTCTTCTGGTTACAGAGCCTCTCTTCACTTTGTCTGCTATATGATAAGTGCATCTAGAAAAGCTAGCAAATTGATCAATTGGAAGTCGAATATTTCTGCAGGCGCATCCTGGCACCCCAAGATGATGCTTGACCTGCATCTCTAACATTAGCTCTCTGCTTTAAATTGTAGAGCTGGTCTTCCCATCTTCATCTCCAATCTTCTTTTGCAAGTTCCTTCCAGAGGACAAGTAAAATAGTCAAAACAAAATAGCAAGCATTGTATGTGTCAGCCACACATTTATCATGCTAAAGCAACCCCTGTTTAGCACATTATACGAGTCATGGATCACAACACAATACCAAACGACACCCACGTCATGACATGCATAAAAAAGAGGTGAATGAAGTTTTCCAGTCATTGTTTATAATACAAACCTAACATAAGATAGTTCCAGATTTTGAGATCCAAAGATACACAAATTCAACATCAAACTAAGCCTCACCAAACAAATATTTCAAATGCAATCCAGCATACCATTACATTTCCTCGAAGAGCTATTTAATTCTAATCCACATCCGAAACCATTAACAACTCACAACCAGTGCAACATAAATGTCTGTCAAATCATGGAAATACATGTAAACAAAGAAAACTACTATGCTAGGCATACTAAGCAACCTGGAGGGATTTGATTTTTGTTCACCTTAAAACTGTTAGTAGTTTGACGAAGAGTATTCAAAACAATTTCATACAAATCAAACTCTATGAAATTGACACAAGCAGTGACAAATGCTTTGCTAAACAGAATGCAGTCTTTACCAATTAAAAAACAATGTAGCTATAGACCCCAAAATTGGCTCCCCTGAAATAGAGATTTCCACTAAAGATCAATATGAAGGGCTGCAGGCCCACAAGAAAACCATCTACAAGCACTAATATGATTTCACTTACTGACAATCCAAGCCCGATATAATTACAAACTAAGAATTTGTTATCATATTAAAACCTATCACACATGTGAGATCTATAGTTCCTTGAATTCAAATGATCAAGCACGCTCACCATCTTCAGTCAGTGTACGAGGGCCTCTTCCTATATGTCGGATGATAAGGAAAAACAAGGCAATATTAAAATTGTTGTTTCTTCGTGGAATAAATTTCCCAAGTGGAAAATGTCGATCAACTCTAGGAAAATCAATCTATTTTTCACCCACTACCATATGGAATCAACAATCAAATCCCCCCTTTTTTCAACCTTCTCTATGAAATTAGATGCATCTTGAAAAATATAGCTAATATTTGCATCATCAACATTATACATCTCAATTTTCTATACTCAAAAAGGTCTCGATATTGTGCTTCTGATTGACTAAATTGATTAGCACAAAAGCATAGAACATGAGTGACATCCAGAAACTGTAATGTAGTTATAGACCTTGAAGCCAAAGATCCACCAATAAAAAATATTATGTAACATGTGATGGATGCTCTGAGCCGACAACCTAAGAGAGCAAAGCCAAATTTTCCAAAATGTGTTCACTATCAAGCTTTGAAATCTTGTTCATATTTCAATTTAAATGTCAGGGATATACTGTGACATGAATCACTATTTCCTTTTGGATATTTTCCATGATAGTTGTCATGGGAAAATGGTAACATTTCTAAGTTATCCTTATAAGGTGATTTTGAGAATGGATACTGAGAACATGACATTCAAACACCAATACATGGAACCTTTTGGATGGAGCTAAATCCAAATTATGCTCAGGAAATAAGGTCTTTCTTGCAAATTCCACAAAAGATTTGAACCCTATAGCTTCGAGTTCATGTGGACCAACGACAACATTGTAAAACCTGTAAGACCTGTTTGAGTGAGCATTCTGTTACTTATTCCAAGGTTCCCAATGATAAAGATGGCGCTTCAGGTGGGAAAAGAGATAAAAAAGCCACAAGGAAAAATATTTGACATGGAACACCAGATATTAAGCACTACAAAGTCGAGCCTTTTGATATCTATAGCCTAGGGGAGGCTTTTGAAAAAGTGAACAAAATAAGAATCAAATCCATGATCTGCCCCTGGCAGCCAGGTTGCTTCACCACTGAGTTATATCATCCATTTTATGAAAGTAATATCATAGAATAAGTCAAGTTGTAGATTGCAATTTCCAACAAGAACATAAATGAAAGAACATGCCTTGAGTCAATGAAACAACAGAAACCATGGATTTAAGGAAAAAGTCCTAAGCAGTGTTATAATGCATCAACTATATTCTTTGGGCATTGATAACATCAAATGATGAAGAAGAATGCCTGCCTTGAATCTTGATTTTGATATAGCTATTTGCCACTAATATTGTACAAGAATTTTGCACAGGAATTCAGTGTGAAGAATTTAGAATCATATGGCTCATCCCAACATATTTATAAACTATATGATTTAATCAACCATTTCATTTGTCATGAAAGTACAATGAAACTAGTTAGGTTTACTAGAAAAAAACAATTAAGACATACCAGTGGAAATCTTCATGAAATTGATCATACTTCTTGAAAAATCATATAGTTAGTAAAAAAAACCCAAATACTTAATAGCATGTTACAAACAGAAAAAAGAATCATATACCGATGCATGAAAGAGAACCGAATATATAACCAAGGATCCAAACATGTATGATCTGCTCTTATGGTCCGATGGATACCCAGAAAATTGTAAAAAAATATTGATTTAGCAACACCCACATAGCTTGTGGAGGAGTAGATGCATCAAGCCATCAGGAAACCCTATGAACCGCAAGGAAAATCTCTTGACTACCACCATGGGCCCTATGAACCGAAAGGCAAATCTATTTACTACCACCATGGGATGTCTCAACTGATGTTCTCTTCTTACTTTATTAAGATAAATACACCTAAGCATAAAACGTTCTCTTATTCCTTTATTAACATATAATTATATATACACCTAAGCACAAAACACTATAAACTGAAATTCAGAGTAAATCTTTGAGCCCTAAGGCTATCTATGCATCATGGATGTCTCAGAAAGGGGGCCTTCCATTAGGAGCCAGTGCTGCCTCATTTTTGCCACTGCAGTCATGAAGAGCAACTGAAAGGTTTGCTCTGCATGGTGGAACGATCGTTTGAAGAAACCAAACAAGATACCTATCAGAACAACCAGAAAATCAAGGCATGAACACACCTTACAGATAGTGCCACAACACGTTTTTGCAGAGCCCTGTAAATCGCTCAATCAAAGAAAAATCAAGGCATGAACACACCTTACAGATAGTGCCACAACACGTTTTTGCAGAGCCCTGTAGCTCTCACTGAATGTACTTTATCACAAAATCTGTGTAAATCCTTTCACCCACAAAGCTCTGATCAACGCAAGATCCTTACTTATACTTCGCTTAACAATTCTCTAATCAATTATAAAGTCTTTCCACCCTTCTGTAATTAGTGTGTTGTTTGGGATACGCTTCATAGAACTGTTGCATTAACTGTATATTGAATATGATTCATACAATGTTGTGTTGTCACTGGAGAAGTATGTTTTCAGTGTATCCCGGACGTAATGTAAAGGAGATCAGATGTGCACATTCATTTCCTTAATTTACATGGGATTAAATGTAACTTGAAATTTGTTGCAACAATTTGATTTAGTTGATAAATTTTTCTGTTGTTGCAATATCTTGAATGGTACATTATTCTAAACAATTAAGTTCTCACGGATAACTAAGGTAGCATGAGGCAAAAGAACGTTTTAAAAGAACAATCTTTTCTTTGTTAAATTCTTGAAATTGCTGTGACTCAAGCTTTGGACGACTCCCCCCAACTGTATTCTCTGTATCTGGGTGGATTTTTCTCATTGACCAAATCAGGTACAGGTCCCATCATAACATAATACGAAGGATTTAAAAAGAATGGGACAGGGAACCTTTCCTTCTTGTCATTCACCACCACCGTATGTTCTATACTTTCATATTTGTCTTTGCTCCAAACCTGCACAACACAAAAAAAGGCTTGTTTCTATGAAAACTGTAGGGTGCTTAAAACAAAATAAGTTGCTTTGTTAACATCTTTCTTTCTTAAATTCTTGAAATTGTTGTGACTCAAGATTTGGACGACTCCCCCCAGTTGTATTCTCTGTATCTGGGTGGATTTTTTTCAATGACCAAATCAGGTACAGGTCCCACCATAACATAATACGAAGCATTTAGAAAGAATGGGACAGGGAACCTTTCCTTCTTGTCATTCATCACCACCGTATGTTCTATACTTTCATATTTGTCTTTGTTCCAAACCTGCACAACACAAAAAAAGGCTTGTTTCTATGAAAATTGTAGGGTGCTTAAAACAAAATAAGTTGCTTTGTTAACATCTTTCTTTCTTAAATTCTTGAAATTGCTGTGACTCAAGCTTTGGACGACTCCCCCCAACTGTATTCTCTGTATCTGGGTGGATTTTTCTCATTGACCAAATCAGGTACAGGTCCCACCATAACATAATACGAAGGATTTAAAAAGAATGGGACAGGGAACCTTTCCTTCTTGTCATTCACCACCACCGTATGTTCTATACTTTCATATTTGTCTTTGCTCCAAACCTGCACAACACAAAAAAAGGCTTGTTTCTATGAAAACTGTAGGGTGCTTTGAAACTGAAAAATGTGTTCACTATCAAGCTTTGAAATCTTGTTCAAATATTTCAATTTAAATGTCAAGGATATATTGTGACATGAATCACTATTTCCTTTTGGATATTTTCCATGATAGTTGTCATGGGAAAATGGTGACATTTCTAAGTTATCCTTATAAGGTGATTTTGAGAATGGATACTGAGAACATGACATTCAAACGCCAATACATGGAACCTTTTGGATGGAGCTAAATCAAAATTATGCTCAGGAAATAAGGTCTTTCTTGCAAATTCCACAAAAGATTTGAACCCTATAGCTTCGAGTTCATGTGGACCAACGAAAACATTGTAAAACTTGTAAGACCTGTTTGAGTGAGCATTCTGTTACTGTTGCCAAGGTTCCCAATGATAAAGATGGCACTTCAGGTGGGAAAAGAGATAAAAAATCTACAAGGAAAAATATTTGACATGGAACACCAGATATTTAGCACTACGAAGTCGAGCCTTTTGATATCTATAGCCTAGGGGAGGCTTTTGAAAAAGTGAACAAAATAAGAATCAAATCCATGATCTGCCCCTGGCAGCCAGGTCGCTTCACCACTGAGTTATATCATCCATTTTATGAAAGTAATATCATAGAATAAGTCAAGTTGTAGATTGCAAGTTCCAACAAGAACCTAAATGAAAGAACATGCCTTGAGTCAATGAAACAACATAAACCATGGATTTAAGGAAAAAGTCATAAGCAGTGTTATAATGCATCAACTATATTCTTTGGGCATTGATAACATCAAATGATGAAGAAGAATGCATGTCTTGAATCTTGATTTTGATATAGCTATTTGCCCCTAATATTGTACAAGAATTTTGCACAGGAATTCAGTGTGAAGAATTTAGAATCATATGGCTCATCCCAACATATTTATAATCTATATGATTTAATCAACCATTTCATTTGTCATGAAAGCACAATGAAACTAATCAGGTTTACTAGAAAAAAAAGATTAAGACATACCAGTGGACATCTTCATGAAATTGATCATACTTCTTGAAAAATCATATAGTTAGTAAAAAAAACCCAAATACTGAATAGCATGTTACAAACAGAAAAAAATCATATACCGATGCATGAAAGAAAACCAAATATATAACCATGGATCCAAACATGTATGATATGCTGTTATGGTCCGATGGATACCCAGAAAATTGTAAAAAAATATTGATTTAGCAACACCCACATAGCTTGTGGAGGAGTAGATGCATCAAGCCATCAGGAAACCCTATGAACCGCAAGGAAAATCTCTTGACTACCACCATGGGCCCTATGAACCGAAAGGAAAATCTCTTTACTACCACCATGGGATGTCTCAGTTGATGTTCTCATCTTACTTTATTAAGATAAATACACCTAAGCATAAAACGTTCTCTTCTTGCTTTATTAACATATAATTATATACACACCTAAGCACAAAAAACTATAAACTGAAATTCAGAGTAAATCTTTGAGCCCTAAGGCTATCTATGCATCATGGATGTCTCAGAAAGGGTGCCTTCCATTAGGAGCCAGTGCTGCCTCATTTTTGCCACTACAGTCATGAAGAGCAACTGAAAGGTTTTCTTTGCATGGTGGAACGATCGTTTGAAGACACCAAACAAGATACCTATCAGAACAACCAGAAAATCAAGGCATGAACACACCTTACAGATAGTGCCACAACACGTTTTTGCAGAGCCCTGTAAATCGCTCAATCAAAGAAAAATCAAGGCATGAACACGCCTTATAGATAGTAACACAACACGTTTTTGCAGAGCCCTGTAGCTCTCACTGAATGTACTTTATCACAAAATCTGTGTAAATCCTTTCACCCACAAAGCTCTGATCAACGCAAGATCCTTACTTATACTTTGCTTAAAAATTCTCTAATCAATTATAAAGTCTCTCCACCCTTCTGTAATTAGTGTGTTGTTTGGGATACGCTTCATAGAACTGTTGCATTAACTGTATATTGAATATGATTCATAGAATGCTGTGTTGTCACTGGAGAAGTATGTTTTCAGTGTATCCTGGACATAATGTAAAGAAGATCATATGTGCACATTCATTTCCTTAATTTACATGGGATTAAATGTAACTTGAAATTTGTTGCAACAATTTGATTTAGTTGATAAATTTTTCTGTTGTTGCAATATCTTGAATGGTACATTATTCTAAACAATTAAGTTCTCAAGGATAACTAAGGTAGCATGAGGCAAAGGAATGTTTAAAAAGAACAATATTTTCTTTGTTAACATCTTTCTTTGTTAAATTCTTGAAATTGTTGTGACTCAAGCTTTGGACGACTCCCCCCAACTGTATTCTCTGTATCTGGGTGGATTTTTCTCATTGACCAAATCAGGTACAGGACCCATCATAACATAATACGAAGGATTTAAAAAGAATGGGACAGGGAACCTTTCCTTCTTGTCATTCACCACCACCATATGTTCTATACTTTCATATTTGTCTTTGCTCCAAACCTGCACAACACAAAAAAAGGCTTGTTTCTATGAAAACTGTAGGGTGCTTAAAACAAAATAAGTTGCTTTGTTAACATCTTTCTTTCTTAAATTCTTGAAATTGGTGTGACTCAAGCTTTGGACGACTCCCCCAACTGTATTCTCTCTATCTGGGTGGATTTTTCTCATTGACCAAATCAGGTACAGGTCCCACCATAAGATAATACGAAGGATTTAAAAAGAATGGGACAGGGAACCTTTCCTTCTTGTCATTCATCACCACCGTATGTTCTACACTTTCATATTTGTCTTTGCTCCAAACCTGCACAACACAAAAAAAGGCTTGTTTCTATGAAAACTGTAGGGTGCTTAAAACAACATAAGTTGCTTTGTTAACATCTTTCTTTCTTAAATTCTTGAAATTGCTGTGACTCAAGCTTTGGACGACTCCCCCCAATTGTATTCTCTGTATCTGGGTGCATTTTTCTCATTGACCAAATCAGGTACATGTCCCAACATAACATAATATGAAGGATTTAAAAAGAATGGGACAGGGAACCTTTCCTTCTTGTCATTCACCACCACCGTATGTTCTATACTTTCATATTTGTCTTTCCTCCAAACCTGCACAAAACAAAAAAAGGCTTGTTTCTATGAAAACTGTAGGGTGCTTTGAAACTGAAAAATGTGTTCACTATCAAGCTTTGAAATCTTGTTCAAATATTTCAATTTAAATGTCAGGGATATACTGTGACATGAATCACTATTTCCTTTTGGATATTTTCCATGATAGTTGTCATGGGAAAATGGTAACATTTCTAAGTTATCCTTATAAGGTGATTTTGAGAATGGATACTGAGAACATGACATTCAAACGCCAATACATGGAACCTTTTGGATGGAGCTAAATCCAAATTATGCTCAAGAAATAAGGTCTTTCTTGCAAATCCCACAAAAGATTTGAACCCTATAGTTTCGAGTTCATGTGGACCAACGAAAACATTGTGAAACCTGTAAGACCTGTTTGAGTGAGCATTATGTTACTGTTGCCAAGATTCCCAATGATAAAGATGGCGCTTTAGGTGGGAAAAGAGAAAAAAAATCCATAAGGAAAAATATTTGGCATGGAACACCAGATATTAAGCACTATGAAGTCGAGCCTTTTGATATCTATAGCCTAGAGGAGGCTTTTGAAAAAGTGAACAAAATAAGAATCAAATCCATGATCTGCCCCTGGCAGCCAGGTCACTTCACCACTGAGTTATATGATCCATTTTATGAAAGTAATATCATATAATAAGTCAAGTTGTAGATTGCAAGTTCCAACAAGAACATAAATGAAAGAACATGCCTTGAGTCAATGAAATAACAGAAACCATGGATTTAAGGAAAAAGTCCTAAGCAGTGTTATAATGCATCAACTATATTCTTTGGGCATTGATAACATCAAATGATGAAGAAGAATGCCTATCTTGAATCTTGATTTTGATATAGCTATTTGCCCCTAATATTGTACAAGAATTTTGCACAGGAATTCAGTGTGAAGAATTTAGAATCATATGGCTCATCCCAACATATTTATAATCTATATGATTTAATCAACCATTTCATTTGTCATGAAAGTACAATGAAACTAATCAGGTTTACTAGAAAAAAACAATTAAGACATACCAGTGGAAATCTTCATGAAATTGATCATACTTCTTGAAAAATCATATAGTTAGTAAAACAAACCCAAATAATGAATAGCATGTTACAAACAGAAGAAAAATCATATACCGATGCATGAAAGAGAACCAAATATATAACCATGGATCCAAACATGTATGATCTGCTCTTATGGTTCGATGGATACCCAGAAAATTGTAAAAAAATATTGATTTAGCAACACCCACATAGCTTGTGGAGGAGTAGATGCATCAAGCCATCAGGAAACCCTATGAACCGTAAGGCAAATCTCTTGACTACCACCATGGGCCCTATGAACCGAGAGGCAAATCTCTTTACTACCACCATGGGATTTCTCAGCTGATGTTCTCTTCTTACTTTATTAAGATAAATACACCTAGGCATAAAACGTTCTCTTCTTGCTTTATTAACATATAATTATATATACACCTAAGCACAAAACACTATAAACTGAAATTCAAAGTAAATCTTTGAGCCCTAAGGCTATCTATGCATCATGCTCAGAAAGGGGGCCTTCCATTAGGAGCCAGTGTTGCCTCATTTTTGCCACTACAGTCATGAAGAGCAATTGAAAGGTTTGCTCTGCATGG
>APFE030151304.1:269361-300813 GCA_000404065.3 Pinus taeda | reverse complement strand
AGTTTTTTTCAGTTTCCTTAATTATAGCACAATTTACTATTTTTAGCAGTTTTTTGGGTCCTAAACTTCCGGAGCCGTTTTGAGGCCCTAAACGACGTTTTTTTGGGAAATCTACCGCTAGCGATTTTTTTGTCTAAAAATCGTCTTTTCCGTCGTAGTCCTCGGAGAGATCTTTCCAGCGGGCTATCATGCACGTCAAACGGAGATAAGACGACCAATTCGCGACCCTAGGAAGTTGATGTACCAACTTACCCAAAAACGGGGCCCACAATTTGGCGTTTCATCTTCCAGGGTTAGGTTTTGGAATGTGAAGGGTTTTTCCATTGTTTCTCAACAATAAATAGGCCTTCGAGCCTCATTGTAACACAGTTCGGAGGCATGTAGCCACACATCTCTTCTCAGAGATAAGCTACCATCGCCCTAGCTGGTTTATTTCTATTTCCGGTTGTAAGCATATTTCAATATTTTCCATTAATGAAATGAAGTATTATTTCCGCTGCATCTTTGTGTATATGGTTATCTCTGTATTTTATTGCGTTCCTGTTTAAATCCGGATCAATGAGTTGGAGATAACTCAGGCCTACAATTTTGTGTTTGAAGATATGTGATGATATCTCCACACCAAGGATCGGACGTACTGATCAAAAAGACAGATTCATCTACCAGAGAATCTTCTACCACTGTTTCTGTGTCAGTATAGGGAAAGTCACATAATAATTCAACGAAAACTAATTATTTTTTTTTATTTAGATATTTTGAATTCCAAATCAAACTCTTGTAATATGACTATCCATTTGGAATATTTCCCCCTAGCAATTGTTTGGTAAGAATATACATCATAGGGTTGCAATCCAAAATGACTATTGTTTTTCGTAAGAGTATATAGTGACGAAAACGTTGAACATCTTGAACGATTGCCAAAGCTAATTTATGAACATGTGCATACTTGATCTCAGTTTTCGTGAGATTTCTACTTAGGTAATAGGTCACATGTTCATCGTTAGATTCATCTTCCTGAACTAATACCATGCCAATGGTGGCATCTGACGTAGCAAGATATAGAAAGTAATCCCGATGACTATGAGGCAGATGAATTAATGTTGCATGGTTCAACACATATTTCAATGCATCAAAAGATTTTTCAACGAGCTCATCCCAAATGAAAGGAATGCCCTTTTTCAAAATTTGGGTAAAACCTTTGGTCAATTCAGCATAGTTAGGTATGAATCTACATAACAAAATTGTTTTCCCCTGCAAACTTTGGAGTTGGCGAAGATTAGAAGGAGCAAACAATTTTAAAATTGCCTCTACTAATGATCCTTAGTATTGCAACAAGAATGTTGCAACTCCCAAGGCTACTGACTTTAATTATCAACCCGGGGTTCATACAAACTTAAGAGGTATCGGCAGTATATGTGTAGCATGCAATGTGTCCTTCCTTTGTTGTCATGATGTAATGGAGTGCATGTACTAAATTCAAATCCTAAACTAATTGCAAAAAATGAAATGTTCGAAATGGAACCTCAACCTATTGCAAGAAAGAAAGTACAAGGAAATAAACTGAAATCAAATGCTAAAACACACCATTTTCTAACTAACTGCTAAGAGGCTTTGCTTCAAAAGAATGCTAAGTTAACATGTATGCAATACTACTATCCTAAGCATGCATATTCAAACCATCAAACCTTCTACTACTGTGCATGTAAATGAATAAAATAAATGTGTTTTTCTTTTTGTCTTTTTTCATGTGAGAGTGTGAAAGCTAATCTCTTTTGGTGATGTGGCAGGTGGCTTGGAGATGATGGTGAATGGTTAGAAGGCTTGGGAGACAAGTAGGGACCCTTTGCTAGCTTCCTAGAGGCTTTTTCCTCAATTCAGCCTCAAAACGGGGTTTCCTATAGGATGTTACAGGATTTCCTACAAGATGCGCTGAAAACCTACAGGATACAGTCGAGAGCAAAAGGATGGATGTTGAAGGTGATGGAAAGCTTAGGGAAGGTGGTTGGTGGATGGAATGAGGCAAGGGAGTGCCTAGAACCACTTCAGAACTCAAAACAAAAGTTGGTAGATGGATGGATTTGATCAAAAAGCTTGGAGAAGTTTCCTTGTGAAATGATGAAATTGGTGAGGGTTTAGTGAAAGAAAGTGAGGACCATGGGTGGATGAAGTTGGGATGAGGTTGCTGACTATGAAATCTCTTTGTACTCATGAAACACCTGCACTTCATTGAACATTGAAATTTACCCAAAAATCATGCAAACAAAAATAATTTCAATTATCTAAAGGAAAACAAAATTTCATGAGCTAGCTACCTATTTCAAGCATGGGAAAACTTACAGAATGATATAAAACATTGATGAGATCTAATGTAAGACTGAAGATAGAAGAAATGAAAATCAAATCCTACTCTTGAAAACTAGCAAAATGTTGACCTAAGTGTGGAGAAAGAGGGTTAAAATGGTCTTGATGGCATGGAGGTCAAGTAGAGGCCTAATCCCAGCTTCAATGATGATTTTTCTCAATCCATGCTCAAAACAGGCTTTCCTACACGATGCTACATTGATTTACTACAAGATGTACATATTTACTATAATTCATCGAATGACCAAGCAAATCAAATCCAAATTGGATGGGAAAAATTTTGCTATTAACTAGGCTATCTTAGGTCCCCATTCCAAGTGGAATGACTCAAAAATACCTCTGTTAACCTATGCTAAAAAATAGAAAAACATTACTAGTCAAAAATCTAGAAATCTGAGAACTAGTGAGCTAGCAAATTTTAAAAATGCCTAACCAAATCAAGTGCAAATTCAACGGGGTGATTTTTGTTATGAACTAGAATGCTTTTGTGATCTAATGCAAGTCGAACCAACTCGATTGAAGCTTGTTAGCATGCTTTAAAAATAGCATAAATTTATTGTTCTTTGCTAAAGAGGAGGTCCAACAATCTAGATTTGGGAACAAGACTAATCCAAGAAGCTCAATGATTACAATGAACTTCCAAAGCTTTTCCAAGGATGAAATAATTCTTGTGATCCTACAAAATAACTTTCATTGACCATTTAACTCAATCCTACAACAAAAAATCATCAATACTAAATGCAGAAATAGAAAGAAATAAAAACAAGAGATGCATGTGAATAACCAATGAAAAGAAGGAAAGAAAATGATACAAAAGGGCTCTGAGCCTCCTAGGATGGCCAAGTCCAAGGAAACTTAGATACCTATGGAGGAGAATAAGATCTAAAAGATGAACATTACACCAATCTTCATTATTTTCATCAATAGAATTACATCCTTGCATGAAAATACAATGAAGCTGCAGAAATACGGGTTCTCTCCACAAGAACACTAATGAAAATCTATATCTAGAGGAAAATTCAACTTGGTACTTATACAAGATGATTAGGAATCATTCCGCATGAATGGAGGAAGCTTTCCCCACCAAAATCCCTTGATTAGTGGATTTGGTCCCCAATACTAGGAATTTGTATTAAATGGTAGGGAACACATTCCTAGATTTTCTGAATCATTGGAGTTCCACAATTTGTGCCATAATTCCATAATATCTTGTTGATTTATTATTTATTATTGATCCTCTTATAGTAGGGAACAAGCCCCTAAATAATCTCCTCCTCCAAATCTTCATAATCTAACCAATATTCTCATAATATTCCACAAAAATAAATAATATTAGACACAACTATCCAATTATTCATAAACCTTCCTAATGAATATATTAAAGTTAAAAATAAATTATCTAATGTAGAAAGAGAGGCTTATGTGCTGAAGGATGGTCATAGGCCTTAAATTATTGTTTAATTTAGAGGTATGAGCCTTAATTTATGTCTAATTTAGAGGCCCATCATACCCCTTGCTGAAACTGTTGCTCATCCTTTGAGCATCTTAGTGACCTCATTGTGCCTCATCCATGGCCCTGGTGGCCTCTCTCTTGTACATTAAGAATCTTGATTGTAAGTTCTGCAAGGACAAGCCCAAAAACATATTTGTGCAAAGAAAAACCATTGTTTCTTGAGACCATTAGCTTGTTTTCTTGCTCTTATTCAAGATGAGTTCTTAAATATTTTTCAGTTTAGCAAGGTCTTCCATATCCTTATCAAACTTCTGCTACCTTGTTCCACCATTTGGACACCTCTAAAACCTTCTGCCTTTAGATGAGAACTAGGACATCTTGTAGTAATTCCTTTCAAAACTATAGGAAACCTACATGAAACCCTGTTAAAACTACAGTATACCCTTTTTGAGCATAAATGATAATTTGAGCCTAATACATGCCCTCAACTTGACTCTCATGCATTTTTCTCATTTTTAGGCCTTGGACAAAAGCTAGAAAGAGATTGGAGACCTCTTGGAAAACATATTTTCATCACTGCAGTTTGAGTTTTGTTTTGATGGTGAATGTCCCATTTCCTTTTTTGCCTTCTTCTTCTCTCTTGTGGCCTAGATGACTGCCTACTGACCTTTGAGTTATCTGTTTTGATTAGGTCTCTCCGAAGCTCTGACATCTTGGGTTTTAGCATAATTTGTTCATTTCTTCCTTCTTGTAGCAACATTATACCTTCCTGTAGTAGTCATTCCTCCTCTTTTAGGGTCTTCTAACTGTATGGGAGTGATAAGAAATGATGAAGAGGGATTGGATGATGATGTTAGGGCTCAAAGGGAGTAGTGTAGGTTTGTGAAAATGGAGAGGATGCTCTGTTTGTTTATTTTTTCAAGAATGAAATGGATGAAAGATGAATATATAGTGAATATGAAGTGGATGGAGGGCTTGCAGTTTTATGGTGACTTGGCCTTTGCAAAAAATTCTTCTTTTAACTGCTGTCCTCATTCCTTGAAATCATCACCCTTCATAATTTGACTTTTCAACATTGAAGGAGTGAGTTGCAATTAACTAGTTAAAGGCGGTTGAGACTGCTGACCCATCCTTAGCTTATAAAACCACATCTCTCATGAATTGACAACAAATTTCTAACTATAATATGCTCAAGAGAAGAGGTCAAGAATATTGCATACTTGTACCAACCTAATGGTTGTTGGAGAGACCTGCATAATGTTGTTGAGTTAATGTTGACGTGCAGATGTTGGATGGTGATGTTGATGATCCTGATGTTGCTACTAAGCTCTGGAAGAGCTTATTTGACCTTTGGATCTCCATATTGAAACTAATTGCAAATCTCTGGCTACTTCATCGTCATATCCCCTCAATTTTTCAAAGAAACCCATCCAATTGTGCCTTGTGAATATCTCTAGTATAGGAGGGTGTTGATGAATCCTCACTGTATTGATGGGTTCCCCCTCCTTATCACTACTTGATGAAGCCAACCTTTGTTTTTCCCTTTTAAGACTATTCACTGCCAATCTTGTAGGTGTTGTTCTGTATCCTGTAGGATCTTGTAGGTTTTCAAGGAATCCTGTAGGTTTATAGGACAGCTTTTTGTTTTGTCCATATCTCACAAGCGGTAGAATGGATTGACCTGAAATTTTTTGAGCATGTTTCCATCATCATTATGCACATCCCCATTAAAAGAAAAAATAAAAATAAAAAATCAGTCAATGGATACATGGGTCTCGAGAAAAACTAAAAATGACTGAAGGTGATAGCAGCCAATTTCTTGGAAACCATGCACTAGAATTTACTGAAATTACTTGGGCATGTTGCCATCATCCATATGCATTTCCCCATGAAAAAAAAATTTAAATGAATGCACATATATCGAGAAAATGCAAAAATAGATGTAGGTGATGGAGGTTGATTTCTCAAAAACTATGCACTGGAATTTGCTGAAATTGCTTGAGCATGTTACCATCATTCATATGCATCTCCCCCTAAAACAACTTGGTAAATGGATGCATGGAGTTATGGAAAAAACAAATTTCTTCTCTATGTATTTTTGTATCCTATAGTAAAACAGAGCATCCTGCAGTTTTTTAGGACATCAAGCAAACTGATGGTAGAAGCTTGAGAATGATGGGTGGATGGTGGAAATAGATAAGGGTGATGGATTGGCATGGCCTTGGCCTTGTTGGAGCATTTGAGAAAAGAAGGAGAAAGTCAAAATTTGACTTATTTTGACTAGGCTTGACCAATTTTTCTTTTGGTACCAACTTGTTTTTGTTGCTTTAAAATGTTGGAGAGTACATGCATTCATCAGAGAGATACATGAAACAAAGATTTTTTATTTTTATTTTTTTTTTCTTCTAGGCCTACTAGCTGCCTCAAAATGGTTTTCAACTAGTGGGTCTCACTAGGCACCTCAAAGGAGGTTTTCACCTAGGATCTTTTCTTTTTTCTCTGGTTTTTTTTTTCAACCCATTGACCGCCTCATGGAGGTTTTCACCTGAGATTTTTATTTTTATTTTCTCTTATTTTTCAAATTGCGTTTTTTTTTTATCCTACTCTACTTGAAAAACAAAATCACTTTCAAGTATAAGAATACCTCCAATGGAGCCATGTGCACATCAAGATGACAGACTAAATGATGTGTAGGCTTGAAATGTATGCTTTGACATGTACCTGGATTTGAATGATCAAATGCTTTGACTTTGATGAATACAAGAACAATTGAAGAAGGGAGGATTGTTGCAACTTAGTGTCTGTCTAGAACCATATTTCAATATAGTTGTGATGCCTCTAGTCCACTTGCTGATATGGATCATTCTTCATGTCTTCTTCTACCATGACCTTCAAATCTTCCTCTTTTTGTTGATTGTTCTCTTGAATACATGGAGGATTTGATGGTAACCATGAGGGAGCTTTCTCAATCTCTAATTTTGATGTTTGTTCTTCATCAATTGCAACCCATGGTTCTTTGATCTTCTCTTTCGAATCTTCTTCTTCTGGATGTAGTCCTTCAATGATATTAAGAGAATCTCTTTTTTGCAATACTCTTCCTGAGCTATGGTGAATACCATTGAGCTCAAGAGGAGATGTTTGGAAGTGTTGTACCTTAGCATTGTAAGTAGGTTGAGCTACTTCAATGTGTGGGTTTGGAAATGGTGGTACAAGTAGTTGAGCGGAGTGGATATTTGAGATGGATGTGGTTGGGGTTGTGGTTTTGGTGGAGGTGAATGGTAAGGAGAACATGGAGTTTGGTATGGAGGATATTGAGGAAAATACTGCGGATATTGTGGATGCCTCCCATAAGTCCCTTCCCAACCTTGTTACCAAGATTGGTTTTGGGGTTGAGATGGTCAATGTTGCCAAGGAAAGGGTGTGTTCCAATTACTTTGAGGTGGATGTGCATAAGCTTGAAATTGTGAAATAGTCTCTTGCATCATATCAGGCTGAATAGGCTTTCATGGTCCTCTTGGAGCTACATAACATTACTACATTGGCAATTGACTTGCTCCATTGTCCTCTTGGTGAACTTCCTTCAACCTTGGTAATGAGGAGCATCATTTAACATCATGTGATTCTGCATGGACAACAAAAACATCTTCTTTTTGCTCATTTTGTATTCTTAACATTTCTACTTGTTCGGTTAGATTGCTAAGAATTTATGTTTTAAAGTCATCAAACAAATTTCCAAGTTTAGCTTGACTTACCAATCTTGACACTAATTGACTTACTCTTGCCCTTCCTCTTCATATGTGTTTGCACATTTCAAAATTTTCTTCAAATGATAATTGGTATACATCACCTTTACTCATGAGATAGAGATTATCAATCCACTCATCCCTAATTGTTCTAAGTAAGAGGGTTTTTAGTGTGTCGGATCCTAAATGATGTAGTTTTCCCCTCTTAACATTATATATGAACCTCTCTATTAGATCCTCTAGACTTTCATCTTCCCTTTGATTCATTCTAAAGATTTCTTCTTTAAGATCATGATCTTTATATTTTTCTATAAATATATTTTGCATATCATTCCATGATCTTATTGAATTAGTCCCTAGAATCGTGAACCATTTAAGAGCTCTATCCTTCAATGTTGCCAGAAACAATCTCATTTTTTGAGTTTTTAATAAGTAACCATAAGATCTACAAACAATTTCAAATTCAAAGAGAAATGTTTCCAGGTCCTCTAACCTTAGACCATGAAATTTTGGAAGAAAAGATGGAGGGATGTTCTTCATGTGCACACTACCATCAGTATCTTGAATGGGAAATCCGAGAGGATCTTCCTCATCATCTCCATCCATTTCTTCTACATTCTTTGCCATCTTCTTCTTCTACCTACAAAATTGAATGGTGATATGGCTCTTACTACACCACATGATCAAATGGACGGGTGGGTTAGTGTTGGATATTTTTTGTTTTTATGATTGCATGAAAACTATAATGCAATGCAGTTTTCTACTTTTGAAATTAAATATGCCTAATGCAAGTATTTTTTTTGTTTTTGCAAAAAGTAAAAAGAAATGAATCAACTAGGGAAGAAAACAATGCATACTTTGACACCTCCCCAGAAATGGCACCAAAAAGTGATGAGCCTCGGCATTGCAACAATAGTGTTTCAACTCCCAAGGCTACAAACTTTAATTATCAACCCGAGGTTCGTACAGACTTAAGATGTATCAACACTATATGTGCAACATACAATGTGTCCTTCCTTTGATATCATGATGTAATGGAGTGCATGTACTGAAGTCAAATCCTAAACTAATTGTAGAAAATGAAATGTTTGAAATGGAACCTCAACCTCTTGCAAGAAAGAAAGTACAAGGAAAGAGACTAAAATCAAATGCTAAAACACACCATTTTCTAACTAATTGCTAAGAGGCTTTGCTTCAAAAGAATGCTAAGTTAACATGTATGCAATCCTACAGTCCTAAGCATACAGATTCAAACCATCAAACCTTCTACTGATGTGCATGTAAATGAATAAAATAAATCTGTTTTTCTTTTTGTCTTTTTTCATGTGAGATTGTGGAAGCTAATCTCTTTTGGTGATGTGGCAGGTGGCTTGGAGATGATGGTGAATGGTCAGAAGGCTTGGGAGACAAGTAGGGACCCTTTGCTAGCTTCCTAGAGGTTTTTTTCTCAATTCGCCCTCAAAACAGGGTTTCCTACAGGATGTCTTGAAAACCTACAGAATCCCCTGAAAACCTACAGGATACAGCCAAGAGCAAAAGGATGGATGTTGAAGGTGATGAAAAGCTTAGTGAAGGTGGTTGGTGGATGGAATGAGGCAAGGGAGTGCCTAGGACCACTTCGGAACTCAAAACCAAAGTTGGGAGATGGATGGATTTGCTCAAAAAGTTTGGAGAAGTTTCCTTGTGAAATGATGAAATTGGTGAGGGTTTAGTGAAAGAAAGTGAGGACCATGGGTGGATGAAGTTGGGATGAGGTTGTCAACTATGAAATCTCTTTGTACTCCTGAAACACATGCACTGCATCAAACATTGACATTTACCCACAAATCATGCAAACAAGAAGAATTTCAATTATCTAAAGGAAAACATAATTTCATGAGCTAGTTGTCTATTTCATGCATGGGAAAAACTTACAAAATGATATAAAACATTGATGATATCTAATGTAAGACTAAAGATAGAAGAAATGGAAATCCAATCCTACTCTTGAAAACTAGAAAAATGTTGACCTAAGTGTGGAGCAAGAGGATCAAAATGGTCTTGATGGCATGGAGGTCAAGTAGAGGCCTAATCCCAGCTTCAATGATGATTTTTCTCAATTTGGGCTCAAAACAGGCTTTCCTACAGGATGCTACAGTGATTCACTAAAGGATGTACAGATTTACTATAATTCATCGAATGACAAAGCAAATCAAATCCAAATTGGATGGGACAAATTTTTCTATTAACTAGGATGTCTTAGGTCCCCATTCCAAGTGGAATCACTCAAAAGACCTCTGTTAAACTATGATAAAAAATAGAAAAACATTACTAGTCAAAAATCTGGAAAACCGAGAACTAGTGAGCTAGCAAATTTAAAATATGCCTAACCAAATCAAGTGAAAATTCAATGGGGTGATTTCTGTTATGAACTATAATGTTTTTGTGATCTAATGCAAGTGGAACCAACTCGATTGAATCTTGTTAGCATGCTTTTAAAAATAGCATAAATTTATTGTTCTTTGCTAAAAAGGAGGTCCAACAATCTAGATTTGGGAATAAGAAGACTAATCCAAGTAGCTCAATGATTACTATGAACTTCCAAAGCTTTTCCAAGGATTAAATAATGCTTGTGATCCTGCAAAAGAACTTTCGCTGACCATTTAACTCAATCCATCAACAAAAAATCATTAATACTTAATGCAGAAATAGAAAGAAATAAAAACAAGAGATGCATGTGAATAAGCAATGAAAAGAAGGAAAGAAAATGATACAAAAGGGCTCTAAGGCTCCTAGGATGGCCAAGCCCAAGGAAAATTAGAGACCTATGGAGGAGAATAAGATCTAAAAGCTGAACATGACACCAATCTTCATTATTTTCATCAATAGAACTACATCCCTGCAAGAAAATACAATGGAGTTGCAGAAATATGAGTTCTCTCCACAAGAACACTAATGAAAATCTACATCTAGATGCAAATTCGACTTGGTACTTATAAAATATGATTAGGAATCATTCCCCATGAATGGAGGAAGCTTTCCCCACCAAAATCCCTTGATTTGTGGATCTAGTCCCCAATAGTAGGAATCTGCATTAAATGGCAGAGAACACATTCCTAGATTTCTGAATCATTGGAGTTCCACAACCTGTGCCATAATTCCATAATATCTTGTTGATTTATTATTTATTATTGATCCTTTTGTAGTAGGGAACAAGTCCCTAAATAATCTCCTCCTCCAAATCTTCATAATCTGCCCAATATTCTCATAATGTTCTACAAATAAATAATATTAGGCACAAATATCCAATTATTCATAAACCTTCCTAATGAATATATTAAAGTTAAAAATCAATTATCTAATGCAGAAAGAGAGGTTTAATGTGTTGAAGGATGGTCACATGCCTTAAATTATTGTTTAATTTAGAGGTATGAGCCTTAACATATGTCTAATTTAGAGGCCCATCATCTACCTTAAGAGGATCGACACGAATGCCTTCTTTCAAAGCAACAAATCCTAGAATTCGATCGGATTGTACGCAAAAAATTCATTTGTGCAGATTCAAATGAATATTGTAGTGCCTACATCTAATGAAGATTTCTCTCAAATGTGATGGATGGTCCTGTCGTCTTCATGAGTGAGCTGGTAGGTCATCTAGGCAGGGATGGACAGTTTGTTTGGTATCATGAAATGCGTAAGACATTTATCTTTGAAAAGTTGTGCCAACATTCCTCAAGCCAAATGGGAGTTTACGATAAACAAAATTTCCCCATGGACAGATGAATGAAGTCTTATGTTGATCAGCAGGGAGTATGTTTATTTGGTTGTAACTGGAAAATCCATCCATGAAAGAGAAAATCTCGTTTTTGGCACAATCATCAACAATTTGATCGATATACGGGGTTGGGTAATTGTCCTTTGGACAAGCTTTATTAATGTCCCTGTAATCAATGCATACTCTAATGGTTCTTTGTTTCTTATTAACTCATACAATATTAGATACCTAATCATTCAAAGGAACAAACTAAATAAATACTTATTTTAATAGCTTTTATAGCAGTGGCTTTTCGCGGATGCATCGGATGCAATCTTTGTCTAACAAGTTTGGCATTTGAATAAGTCTTAATTTCATGCACTACAAGGATCGATTCCCGACATTTCTTCATAAGACCAAGTAAAAATGTCACGAAATTCCTGTAATAGGGCTTTATATGTTTGAATTTATTCAAAAGAACAAGAAGCACCTATATGAATATTTTCATAAATTTATGGTTTCACTGAGATGTTAATTGGCAATGTTGTTGATATGTTTCCTAAATTCTTTTTAGATTCACAATGAAGCATAGGCATCGGGCATTCAGGATTATTCACAATCTCAGGTGAAAACATAGACAAAAAATCATTCTCGACTTTGTCAAGGCAAGGTAAGAAAGATGAGTGATGATGGTAATTGTCCCACGACATTTCGTCCAAAGTCATTACCTCCATGATGCCTTCATGAGTTATAAACTCTTTATCAAAAGGATCAGGTATTGATATTGGTTCTAAATGTGACAAATGAGAATAATCATCGATGATCATATTCACTCGATCATTTTCAGATGGTGATGGGTTGGAAAATGATTGAACTGCCTCATAAGCCAATTCAAAAGGGCTAAGAGGCATCTCACTGCCATACAAGGCTAATTTTGACTCTAAAGGCACTTTCCAAGGATCATAAGATTTGAAAGTGCTTGATGTAATCATATTGAACTAGGAAACAATATAAGGAAGATTTGGTGGAGGGAATGCAAAAATTACCATAAGGGATGAGTCTTTACGAAGACCAACACCAACATCCTCATATGCAATAATCGATTTTCCAACAAAAGGAACACTACCAATAGAGTTAGGGTCTGAAGTGTAATAGAATAGTTGGTCTACTTTCGTAATTTTTCCCTTATGAGGAAACATAATCATTCGAAAAAATGATGAGACCAAAGCAGACATGGCATAAGTCCAACTTCATCCCAGTAACAGGTTATAATCAAGTTGAGCATCAACGAACTCAACTTCAATTGCAACAGTTATACCTTCTAATTCTATAGACAAGTTGTTCAAAATTCCATAAGGTTGAAAACCTCTTCCATCAAAGGCTTTCAAAGTCCTGGGAGACCGATTGATAGTTGGAGAACCTAAATCTCTCCAACAAGCAATAGACATAATACATGTAGATGCTCCTTCGTCAATTATCGTTTGAAAAACTCATTTGGCCTTGACAAAAACTAGTATCTGGAAGGCTAGTTGATGTGGGAATCTGGGTACATCATTTTCAAGATAAAAAAAATATTATATTAGATTCCTAGGGATCAACTGCTCCTATGGCTGATAATAGTAATTTCCTTTGTGCTGGACAAGTCTGCAGCACTTTGAGAGTTGACGTCGCTGAAGGTGACATAGCCATATCTTCAACAATGTAGTAATTCTGAGCAGCTCTAGCATGAGGATTAAAAGCTGACTTTCAAAGAACACCCTTAGGACGCAGTGGATTTACCATATCAGGATTAGGTTTTTCAATTTGTAAATCTTCAAAGAGAGGCAGAGTCGATGTGGAAGAATGACCAAGTGAACTAGAATTACTTCCATCTACACTAGGACTTTAGATCCATAGTCTTTAGACCTGGTAGCCACCATAACTTGTGAAGACATCATCACGATGTCTGTCGATGTGGAAGAAGAAGATCGTTTATGGGAAACCATATTACTGTCTTGAGAAGGAAATTAATCCTTCAAAACATCAGGAATAGGTGAACCCTTAAGGAATCTAGAAACTTCGGTGCAATGAGGGCATTCCTTGGTGTAATGATCATCATCACATATTAAACAGGGATAGTGAGGTTTCTTCTTTTCGTCAGATGGTTCATTCTTGTTTGATTTCTCCTTGGGAGAAGTGTCTTGCTTTTTTTTCCTTTTCCTTTCTTTTTACCTATGGATTGCTTATTCTTATTAGTAGATGAATCTATGACATTTATTTCAAAAGTAATTTCAGGATAAGTATTTTCTTCAGGTGAAACTGGTAAGGCCAAAATCTCAGTCTTCTTAGAATTTTTCTTTTTAGTCTTATATTGTTGCCTAACATAACCAATCACACCATCAGCAGTGTGTGATCATGTAAGATTTGGGTTGGTTTGACCTGGATGAGGAAAATCTGGATTGTTTTCATAGAAAGTGCCAGACTGAGTATAAACAAGATCTAAGTATTGGGCACAAGCGATAACGTGCTCTTTAGTTACAACTCTATCTTTGGGAACATATTCAGTAATTAATAGCAAAAGTGATTTTATAAACCATTCGGCTAAAATTTGATCTAGGATATAAACTTTAACTAAACGGTGTCTTCGTCTCCATTCATGAATATGATTTGAAATATAGGTAGATGTTAACTATTTTAGAGAAGTTAAAAGTTCAATAACATTATCATATTGTATGGGTAATTGAAAATGTGTCAAAAAAGTAGTGGTAATGTCATTGAAAACACTGAAAGAAGTTCGTGTAATTCAACATACCACTTGGTTGTCGAACCAGTTAAGGTCCATTGAAAAAGTTGTAATCTAATAGAATCGTCGATTAATAATTTTGATGCACACCAAAGATTATAATTCATGACATGATTTGATGAGTAATCTCCTGATTTACCTTCAAATTTCAAAATGCCACTGGAAAACTTTGTAATGGTTTCCGACCAAAACGGTAGATAGAAAATGGGATCATTTGTTAACCGAGATATATCTGATAAATCCAAATTCACAATAAATAGTATCTGACGGTTAGGATCCTATTGTGGGTATTTATAACTATGAGGGACAAGTCTTATTCCTGGAGGGGGATATCTTGGAATATCCTGAGCAATTGGAATTTGCATAACCTCCAAGATATCCAAGATGAGCCATTCCAAATTGTGGTTGAATTGGTACTTGAATAATATGACCAAGGTATGGTTGCTTCTAGAAAGGAGGACCCTGGACCATTTGAACCTATATAAATCGTCCCTAATAAGGTTGACTCTACAAAGGTTGACCTTGGAAGAATTCACTTTGAAAAGGTTGGCCTTGAAAAAATTGACTCTGGAGCTGACCTTGAAAAGCTTGCCCCTAAAACAACGTATGCATATATGGTATACTAGGTTGTACCACAAGCATTTGGGGTATAGACTGAATCATAGAAATGGTTTGATAAGCAGATGACTAAGGGATAGCTTGAGTAGTTACATACACCATTACTTTAGGAGTAATTGGAATAGTTATCTGTAATGCTCTTGGGATGGAAGTTTGTGGAGAACTCAGAACTAGATTTTGAACAGACGTTTGCACAACAGACTGAACTGAAGTTTTTGGAGAACTTGGGACAGGCTGTTAGAGTCATTTTTGAACAGGTGTTGATGGATAACCCTCGGCAAGTTGTTGGACTTGTATAGGAATACCTTGAATAGGAATTTGTTGAATAGGTTGTCCAACAGGTTGAACAAGTTGATAAATTGGCACTTAAGGAGAAACTTGCATTGGTTGTTGATTATATGAACGATTCCAAGTTATGTTCATCCTAGGATACTGAGCACCAATAACGGGTTGAGATACGACAGGTTGACCTAAACTGGATTGAGGTATCTAACCATAACCTGAATAATTCCCGGTAGGAGGTTTCCCTCCAATTATAGGGTAAGATGCAACTAAAGGTGGTCCTCCAAGAGGAGGATATGATTGTTGCCCCTTAGGTAGGTAATAATCGTCTGTTAGGTTAACTTGAGGATTACCTACATTGCCGAAAATCATATTTATATATTGATTAGATTTCAAGCCCTAGACAATAGAATCAGTTAAACCATTTAACATAGTTGAATGTTGATTGAAGGAGAAGCTCCTAAATAAGTCCCCATAAGAGAATGATATCCAGGAGGGATTAATGGGCCACCATATAAATTAATTCTAGAGAAGTAAAAAACATAGAAGTATCTGATGACATATCTTTAGAAGTCATTCTAGACATATCAAAGCCTGGTACAATAGAATAAGAAGTAGTGTATCGTGGAATTCCTTGACCTAAAAATTTCAAGGGCATAAAATACCAAGGG
Organism: Pinus taeda; assembly: GCA_000404065.3. Classification (NCBI taxonomy): domain Eukaryota; kingdom Viridiplantae; phylum Streptophyta; class Pinopsida; order Pinales; family Pinaceae; genus Pinus; species Pinus taeda. The sequence continues at coordinate 285,170 of APFE030151304.1, read as the reverse complement.
TTAGGTCGAAAAGTAGAAAATATAAGTTCTAGAATATCTATCTAATCATCGGTAGAAACTGCTGTATGTGGAGATTCTTCCTCTTCGTCTAAGATAATTTCTTCAATACTAATAAGATCAGGAGGTAAACTATCAGTAATAAGAAGTTTTACTCGCGGTGAACTTGGAGTAGTAGTACGGGCTAAAGCAGTTGAAGGTGACTCAGGTTCATAAACATCAAACTCAGGTTCTTCGATATCTGGTTCAGTCAATTGTGAGTCTGAAATCTCTCTAGTATCTGATTATTTTCGAACAAATTTAGTAATTATTGGATCAGTCAATTCTAAGTCTAATTCTAGTGTTTGAGCTTGATCAAATTCATATTTTGTTACTTTAGATTCTAGAATATTAGATTCTTCTATTTGATTCATTCAATTGATGTTGTATCAAATTCTAAAATACTAGAATTTTCAGGTTCATATGTAGTCTCGGATCTTTTTTATTTTGATTTTCTAGTTTTAATATTTTCTAACTGAATTGGCATATATTCAGGGGGTTGACCTAACATTCTATGTTATCATCTCATTAATTCAACAATGATGAATTCTTAAAGTAATAATTCACACAATATCAAAATTAGACCTAAAACCTCTAAAAAGTAAAAAACAAACAAAGTAACACGCACTAATAAATCTATGGATTCAAACCATGCAAATTGACCTTTCACAGTGAAATCAACTATTTGGTGATGAAATCCAACGTCAGAGAAATCAAGGTAAAATTTTTATAGATATGAGCGATTGGAACTAGTTACATTGAAAATCTGCTTAATGAAACGATATGGGACAAGTAACTTCATTTATGCCATCTCGAGTGAAGATTGCCCTCCAAAAAGTCCAAGTGAGTATAGCCAACATTTGTTACAAGTACAGAGTGACCTTCCCTTTGTCATCACCTCGGGTAATAACACTAGGATTATGGTCACTAAGGTTACCAACTACAAAAATTCTGCCTGGGGGGACAGTCATAAATCAGATGTACATGCAAGGGAAGAGTAACAAAGATCAATCCCCTTGAAAGCTCCTCACCGTGATTAATTGGAGGTTTACTTTCAAGTGACCCCAAGTACCTTTCAGCACCATTGTAATACGTGCAAATCACTCTATCATAGCCAATGAAGTAGGTACGATCACTTCACTAGGTCTGACATGATCTCGTGCTTAACTCATGTGTTAGAAGAGCTTCCTATAGCAAAATTGAAATAATTAGATTTCTCTTCCTATCGCAAGAATCTATTGTTGTGTGTAGCTTTAGAAAGTTTGTTCACTTCCCTATTTCAAAGCCCTACAACTTAAGCTATTGTAGGTGGTAAGAGCTCTAAAAAATATAAAATTCTAATTGATTTTAATTAACGTTGTGTTATTAGGTAGTTATTTACTCAATAGGTAATGACAGTGAAACTTGTGATATTATGACACGACTTGAAATTCTAATGCAATTGAACATGCAATTTGTAATCTTTTTTTCCGAAGAAAAAAAAGCGAAAACTTTTTATTAAGGATATAAAAGGTTTTACATATGTCAGATCTTGCATCCAGACAGCCGGAAGGTGGTACTGCTGTTTTGACAAAACTCTCCAAAAACTGAGAGAGGAAAAACTAATAAAAGCCATATAAGATCCAGTCCAAAGAAGAGGGACTATTTGGGACGGGTTCATCGCCCAGATTCTGCTGTATAAAAACGGAGGATAACTGATTTGTATCCGTATGACCCTGTCTTGTAAAAATATACATTTTTAGAATACGATGGTAAGGCCTCCTTCATAGAAGAAAAAACGACCTCATTACATTGTCTGTTTAAAACTGATAAGAAAAGAAACTGTTATAACTTATGCTGTCGACAAGGCGAAAAAAAGGGACAATATAAACATCCTGAGACTGAAGAAAAAGTATCATGATGCACATAAATACGAAAAGCACTGCGACCAAAAAGAGATAGACAGAGGATCTGTCATGGCACTGCAACCTGGATAAAACGCTGAGGTAATGATACGTGAGGCGCCATTATTGAGGAGGAGCAAAAGGGACCTGCTAAGATGTGAAAACCTGCCCCTGTCTATTTTCTTCTACGGACCAACTGCCCAAAACTTGCTGTAGGCCAACTTTAGAAAGCTGATCTGCTGCTGAATTTTTGTCCCTGTAAATGTGACATATGGAAAAATTGTTAAAGCGAGATTTTAAAGACAAAAATTCTTCTAAGAGGGGCTTCAGAATCTGGTTTTGACACATTGCATTGTCATTAACCCATTTAACAACATTCATGGATGCAATTTGTAATCTATTGCTCAATGAAATGTTAATTAAGGGAAAGTAAGATTTCCTTGATTTTCTTCAAATAAAATGCAAAAATCACGACTTCACTAAAATTCTTTTCATAAAACACCCAATTTCACTTTGATGCAATCTAGATGCAGAAATAAACTAAGATTTCCAATTTTCCTAAGAGATCAAACAAACTCAAAATGTCATTTTTCATTTATCACTCAAAATTTTGAAACACACAGAAATCAATCAAGAGTTTGGAAAATGAAATTTTCATAATGAATTATTTAACTTAGTGATGTCAAAAAGTGTAATTATGAAAGACTTCAAAATTGAAAAGAAATTATTTCCATTTTATCATTCAGCAATGAACCAATTCTTCACAAAACACACCAATTTATGAGAAATCCTAATTTGCGATTAGACCATAAATCAAATTTCTAATCTTGTGTACCTTATATTTTCTATGGGGTTTCATGAGCATTATAAGCCCATTAATATTCCAAAGATATGCATTTAAGGGTTGATAATCTTGTAGTGTCTTATTTCTTTCACATTATAATTGACAAACCCAAGCAATGTCTTAAATGCACTCATCAAAACCCCAGTTTGATGTTAATAACATAAACCTAGTCATCTAATGCATAAATGTCGAGCACATGAAATATTCATTGGAAAATGAGGCCGGTTAAGGCTTTGTCCCAATTATAGAGGTTATGGGATTAGTAGCATAAAACCTTGTTTTGATGATGGATTTGGATAGTTGGACCTTGTAAGCCATCTCCACTTTGTTACTATGAGAGGACTTTGAAACCCATTAAACCCACCCATAATCATTATCTATCAGAAAGGCATTTTAGGCTTGGGTTTAAGGTGTTGGCATACTTTTTTACCATGGAAAGTTTATCCCAAATTCTTTGATCAATACTCTGCTATATAAAATAAATGTTCAATATGTTTATACACCTTAAAGGATATTTGAGTAGATTACACTTGAGCCAAATTTAAACATTATTTTAGATATCTTGACATGTTAAATTTGAAGAAAACTCTTCTTTAAAACATGGGTTGAAAAATTAGGTAGTTTCTTATTAGACCACCCACTCTTACCCACCCCCTCGAAAGATCTAGGATCTCAATCCATGTAGGAGAATAAAGTTATGTGAACAACTACAGTATGAAGTCTTCAACCCATGGAGATAAAACTATTAAAGTGTTCTCACACAACTAGTGATGATGAGAAAGAATAATTGAACAATGGGCATGTTATTCCAGGAAAAAAAAACATTGTTTGTTTGTTTATTTTTTAATCAAGCTATGGGCACTCAAAAACTCTATTTGCATATCTCCCATTATTTTTAATCCAAATACTTCTAATGACGTCAAATAGAATTTGACCAAAAATTTATATAAAGAGTATGTGTGTTTTGAGTTTACCACAAAAACTATAATATTTATCAATTGAAATATCCATATGAATTACACTAAAGGAACTTTTATTGCCTCGTTGAGAAATTTTATTATAAAGCCTTTAGAGGTATCATTCTCATAATTGACGAATACAGTGCTACCATGGATAACAAGAATGTGCATCATATCAACAAATATAATTTGGGGCACAAGGTTTGCCATTATGAAACATCCACAAACATTGTGACAATAAGAATTAACTACTCAAGAACACTTTGTGTACCAATAAATTATTGAGAAAAATAATAACAAACAACAAAACCAATGAACAATGAATGAGTGCAAACTTAAACCAATATAACCAATCGAAAACTTTAAACTCAATATTTATTATTTGATATCACTTTAGCTAAATTTTAAACCAAATTAACTACTAAAGAACACTATGAGGTACTAATAAATTATTGAGAAAAACAATACAAAACAATAGAACCAACGAAAAATAAATAAATGCAAACTTAAACCAATATAACCTAACCAAAACTTTAAATTCAATATTGAGAAAAACAATAACAAACAACAGAAGTCAATATCACCATGTTATTGTAGGATTCTTGATCTAGGTGGAAATTGGTGGTCACTCGCCTATTCCACTTAGACTTCCACCATTGTTTCTTTCAATCTTTCAATTTCCTTAACTGTAACACAATTTACTAATTTTGGTAGTTTTTTGGGTCCTGAACTTCTGAAGCCATTTTGAGGCTCTAAACGACGTTTTTTTGGAAAATTTGCAAACATATGTACCTGAATAGATTTTGCAGCTGAAAGTTGTAGTCCTTAGATAAATCTTTTTAGCGAGGTATTGTGCACATCAAACGAAGATCGTATGCCAAATTTACGACACCGGGAATTTGATGTACCAATTTACCGAAATAGGGCCCATAGTTTTAGCGCTTCATCTCCTAGGGTTAGTTTTTTGGATGTTTAGGGTTTTCCATTGTTCTAAAAAATAAATAGGCCTTCGAGCCTCATTGTAACACAATTCAGAGGCATGTAGCCGCACATCTCTTCTCAAAGATAAGCTACCATCGCCCGAGCTAGTTTATTTCCATTATGTTTGTAAACATATTTCAAGTCTTTGATACTAATGAAACAAAGTGTTATTTAAGTTACATCTTTGTATTTGTGATTATATATTTGTTTTGTGGCATTCTTGTTTAAGTTTGAATCAGTGGTATCAAAGCGGTCTGCTCTTTCTCTATTTTTCTTTGCATGTCCCCAATGAGGTCGGGGTATAAGGAGTTAGGGCTCGCACTGGTTGAACCCTTTCAAGACTAACCTCGTAAACCTCAGCGACCTCCCATGGTGGAAGAAAAGAAAGACAGGGGAGTAGGAGATCCTTTCAAAATATTGCTCGAAGAATCTCTCGAGTGACATAGGAATGCGATGATGGACAACGTTTTCCAAATCCTTCGATGGTTACCCACAGGTGATGTATCTCCTTCCAACAGCCACTCTGGGAGCACCACTACCTTTAAGGTACAAGCTAACTTTGACATCCCTATATTTGAAGGTAAAATAGATGCAAATGTCGTAGATAAAAGGTTAAATCTGCTAGAAGGACATTTCTCGGTTCATGACTTTTCCAACTGGGAAAATATTACTTTTTCATTCCTCAAATCCTCCCCCCACGTCAAGGACTGGTGGGAAACCTACTGCGAGAAGAGGAATGAAAGTGAACCCTCATTATTATCAATCGCACCCACTTGGAATGATTTCCAAGACGCCATCAAGGAGAAATATTACCCTGTTGGAGCTTTGAAGATAAATACATAAAATTGACCACACTACGGCAGGTAAGGGACCAAGATGTGTCAAACTTCACAAATATTTTCCATACCCTTTGCAAAAAGTTGGGTATCAAGGATTATGAGTGGAATTTAGTACTCAAGTTCCATGGTTGTCTACACAAGTACATCCAGGATGAGATGGAAATCCTGGACGTCTCCTCACTCAATGTTGCCTATCAATACACTGTCAAGATCGAGCATAAATTTAAAAAGAAGAAGCGATACTTTGGATCTATGAATCCAAAGCAAGGGAAAGGCGCCCCCAAGCCACAGAGCAAAGGACAAAGCCAAGACAGGGTGACCCAAGACAACCCACCAAAACCGCAAGTAAGGAACAACATCACGAAGACAAAGAAGGACATGAGGAAATGGTGTGAGTTCCATAAGAGCCCCACTCACAACACATGTGAGTGTTGGCCCAAGCAGTAATTGGTGGCCAAGCTGAAGGCTTCCGAATCATATGATGTTCTGACTCTAAGTTAGAACCTGACAAGGGGAATGAAAAAGGGAAGCATATTATTGACGCAGAGCCCAACTCCATTGTTTTCACCACTAAGATCTAGAAGAATGAGCCTGAAGATCCAAAGCAGGGAGAGCGCCTCTTCCACTCCCATATGTGGGTGAAGGGTTCTCCACTGCAGTTCATTGTCGATAGCGAAAGCCAAAAGAAACTCATTTTAGCAGAGGTCATGAAGCATCTAGACCTACCAACCACAGCACACCCGCAGTCATACACCATCGGGTGGCTTCACCAAGGAAAATATCTTTGCGTCAGCCAACAGTGTCGCCTTCCCTACAACATCAAGCGCTTCATAGATGAGTTATTATGTGATGTTGTTCTTCTTGAAGTTTGTGATGTATTATTAATACAACCATAATTGTGGAAGTGACATGATGTGTATGATTCTAGGCCCTGCACTGTTATTATTACTTTGGGAAATAAGTTGTACATGATACCGAGGTAGTGACGCCTATCTCCATCTCTTTGATCACTATGAAGAAATGCAGTAAGATCATTTCCCAGGCTGGAAAATTTGTTTTCCTTATGATTCTCCCTCGGGAAAAGAAGAAGATTGTCACGACAACCTCCAAACGGAGCTCCTCCGCACAACGGCAACATATAGACAAGGTCATGGAGGAGTACAGGTACATCTTCACCTCACCCACACTGTCAAGTCAAACACTCTATTGATTTGAACCCAAGTGTATCATTGCTCAATGGAACAATCTATCGACACTATATTCTAGAGAACAATGAAATCAAGAGGCAGATTCAGGAGTTGTTGCATAAAGAGCACATAAGACCAAGTTCATCACCCTGTGGGAACCTGATAGTATTGGTACAAAAGAAGGATGGGACCTGGAGACTATGTATTGGCTATTGGGTGGTAAACAAGATCACTATCTAGAATAGGTATCCAATCCCATGGATTGATGATCTTCTGGACCAGCTCAAGGGGAAAAATATTTCAGCAAGATTGACTTGAAGTCTGAGTATCACTAGGTACCAATCGAACCCTCTAATGTGTGGAAAACTGCTTTCAAATCTAAGGAGGGCCTTGTGGAATGGTTGGTCATGCCTTTCAGGTTGACAAATGTCCCCACAACCTTCATGAGGCTAATGGATGGCATCTTGCAACCCTTCACCAACTCATTCATGGTGGTGTATTTGGATGACATCCTGATCTTCAGCTAGAGTTGGGAAGATCACATCCACCATATTTGACAGGTCCTCCAAACTCTGCGACAACACAAGTTGTGTGTCAATTTGGAGTAATACGCTTTTGGTATGACCTAGGTTCAATATATGGGGTACATCATTGATGAGTGGGGTATGCATGCGTACTCAACTAAGATATAATTCATTCGGGATTGGCCAGCCCCAACCACTCTAACAGAACTCTGCAACTTTCTGGGTCTTATCAATTTCTACCACAGGTTCGTGTTGGGGTTCTCTCATATCACTTGGCCTTTGAGTCCAGTCACCAAAGGCAGAGCGAAAGAAAATTATTTTGGTTTGAATCCCAACAAAAGGTGTTTTCCGAGTTGAAGCATCGTCTTTTCTCTGCACTAGTGCTCACATTACCAGACCTGCAACAACCATTTGAGATTGAGACAGATACCTATGACTATGCTATTGGTGCAGTTCTTACTCAGTAGGGACATCCAGTGAAATATCACAGTGAGACACTTTCAGACACAGTCTGAAAGTACCCCACCTATGACAAAGAGATGTGTTCCATGGTGCAGGCCTATCGATAATGGAAGCACTACATTTTAGGGAAGGAAATGGTCATCCACACAGACTACCAACCCATACAGTTCATATAGACACAAGGGAAGTTACCGAATGATCGCCATCACAAATGGTCCACATACCTACAACAATTCCATTTGAACATTAAGTACAAAAAGGGAAACACCAATGTTGCAAACTCCCTCATTTGATCGTCAGTCATGGCTGACCATTGTGATTGACTCTTGTGGGCACGAGACTTTGTGGTGGCCACATCTATACAAGAGCGATCCAGAATTGGGCAACACATACTAGACGCTCCTGGAAGGCAAGCAAGTTGCAAATTTTCACCTCCAGGATACACTATTATGTCACCTAGGACACCTCTGTGTTCCTTTAAATGAGCATGCCAAGATGATTTTGTAAGCGTACTACAGTAGGTTCATTGGACACTTTGGAGTAGAGAAAACAATGGTAGTGTTGCAGAAGTATTTTTATTGGTCGAACCTTCGACAAGATGTTGTTAAGTACATCAGATCTTGCACTACCTGCGTCATTGCCAAACTAACCATCAAGAAGAAAGGCCTATATACTCCTCTTCCTACTCCTAGTTTACCTTCAGAATCCATCTCCATGGATTACATGTTGAGCCTCCCTTCTACTAAGCATGGAAATGATTGCGTTTATGTGGTCGTCGACAAATTCTATTAAGATCGCCATTATGGCGGCCTGTAAGAAGAGTATCACAACAGAATCCACTACTAATCTCTTCTTTGAATATGGGTACACTTTGGGATCCCACAGTCTATTATCTCAAATCAGTATAGTAGGTTCCTAAGTATGTTTCGGTCAAGTCTCTGGTCGATGTTGGATACCAAGCTCACTAAGTCTACGGCTTTCCACCCCCAAACTAGTGGCCAAAAAAAGGTTGTCAATGAGATGATCGTACACATTATGCGCATGTACAACTCGAAGCATCCATGCACATGGGATGAAAGCCTCCCCTATGTCCAACACAACTACAACATAGCTCAACTAGCCATATCCCCTTTCAGGTGGGGTTGGGATTCTAGCCACTATGTCCCATTGATGTGGTCATACCATTTGTAGCTACTCAGGAAGCTTCGGGCCATGTCCAGTCCAAAGTGGATAATATTAACAACTTCATTGAGCACATCCAGCACATCTGCCAATAGGTCCATCACATATTGGACAAAGCCAATGCAAAGTACAAGCAATGACATGATCAACATAGGGTGCCACACAAGTTCCACTTGAGCGACAAAGTTTGGCTACATTTATAGAAGGAGCGCCTCATTGGGCCCCAATGTAAGATTTGACCACTCCGATATGGATCGTACACCATCACCAAGGCTATAGGGGACAATGCTTTCGAGTTCAGAATTCCACCATTCCTTAGCTTGTACTCAGTATTCAATGTGGACCGCCTTCAGCCATACTTTCCTCCATTATTGAACATGTCTGACATTGCAGAACAACTCACACCAAGAGATTCAAACCCAGACTACATGAAACAGGCCAAAACTGATCGGATAATGGACACACAGATCAAGAATACTCGCCAATAGAAGATCCAACTATATCGGGTTGTCGAAGATGCCCAACTCCTATACCAAGGCAAGTGGCTAACCAAGGACCAAGTTCAATAAAAGTTTCCCCATCTCATGGAGGCACTTGATGCAGTGGGGACCATTACTTCCTAAGGGGGGGGGGACTGATCCAGGATGATATTGGTGGCCATCTACCTATTCCACTTGGACCCCCACCACTGTTTCTTTCAATTTTTTAGGTTCCTTAATTGTAGCACAATTTACAATTTACTATTCCTAGACTTACAGAGCCGTTTTGAGGCCCTAAACGACGCTTTTTTGGAAAACGGGCAAACATTATTTATTAATTAATGATTCCAGCCCTAAAGTTGTAGTCCCCGGATAGATATTTCAAACGAGGTATTGTGCGCATCAAACAGAGATAGTATGCCAAAGTTACGACCCCAGGAAGTTGATGTACCAATTTACCTAAACGAGGCCCAACGTTTTGGTTGTTTAGGGTTTTCCATTATTTCTCAATTATCTGAATGGAAAATGGCATCCATCCATGGAATTTACCCATTTTATTCATCCACCCATGGTATTTATCCACCCATGGAATTTATCCATGGTATTGTAAGTGGCATCCACCCATGGCATTTATCCATGGTATTATAAGTGACATCCACCAATGGTATTCATTCACCCATGGTATTTAACCACCCATTTCATTTACCTGTGGTATTGTAACCAAAAAAGGCTATAAGTAACAAGTTGTATTTTGTAAAAGGATAGATTGTCCATCACAATGTAGCTTTTACAATTATTCTCCGTTTTAATAAAAATAAATAAAAGCATTGTGGTTTTGCTTACTGTGTTCTCCTATTTTCTTCTGGCATTTCATTTTTTTTAGATCTTGAGGGCCTACCCCCAAGATCTGGATCAGTGGTATCAAGTGGTGAGCACTAGTATTGTAGCAATAATGCTGCAACTCTTGGGGCTTCCTTCCTTACTTTTATCAACCCAGTAGTTCATAACAAACTTGGAAGCAACGGTGTTGTATGCACAAGTACTAGCTCTTACTGTAAGCTGTCACTTGGTCAGCTGGAGCAAGATCACTAATGAGCTCAAGCCAACTTCTATGAGTTCTTAGAAGAAGCTTTTAACTATGATGAAAGAAATCTAACGCTACAGAGGCTATTCTATTTGTAGAAAGAGAAGGAAAACTAAAATGTAACGTAAACCCTAGCAAACCCTAATTTACCTATTAACCCTAATTTTGCAAGAAAAGAGATGGAAACTGATGAAATGAGTGCTATTGACTATTGAAAAGGTAAATTGCATTTATTCAAGCTACTTCTGAAAAGAAATGAGAAGAAAACATATTTTTTTGCTTTTGAGTGTTTTTACGTGAAATCATTATGTTTGTGATTTATCTGGTTGTGATTGTGCAGAGGTTTGGTGGCAAAGGAAGATGGAGTTGGCTTTTGCAGAGGGTGAGGAAGGTGTGGAGAGGTCCTAAGAAGCCCCTAGTACCCTTCTGAAGACTTCCATAGTGATCGAACTTTGAAAAATCACTCACAGGAAATTCTACAGGAGGTTGCAGGGGATCTATAGGAGGATCTACAGGAGGAGGTCGAAAGCTATTTTGGAGTTTTGAAGGTGGAAAAATAATGGAAAAGGGTAAAAAAATGCTAGATGAAGGTGTTGAGGTGTCTGGAGCTTGTCAAGGAAGATCAAGAAATAACATGATGGTTGGATTTGTTCAAATGGCAAGAAAGAAGCTTATGGAGAAAAACGCAGAAATTAGGACAAATTGGCGAAATGTTGTGAATGACTTGGGAAATCTATGAGAAGTGAGCTAGTGCCGGATGTTTTATGGATGTATGGTGAGCTGAGGTGTCTTGAAAAAGATATGCACATTTACTTATCAAAACTGAGCGAGAAAAAAACTAGTTGTACTATGAAAACAGAAATATCACTCGTTAACCTAATTCCTGACCGAGAAACAGAAAATGTTGAATAGTAACCTGCGAACAGAAAAGCATGCAGAGAGATCTATAATAAAAGAATGGGAAATGATCTAAGCAACTAAATCTGAATCAATATATCAATCTTTCCAAATCAAGTCATCACACTAACAGTTGCATGGAAGAGCAAAATTGTGTTTTTGGTGGCAGCGGTAGTGCCTTGACCTCAAATCATAGTCCCAGGAAGGGAGAAGGGAGGTCAGGGCCTTCTGTTGGCCTTTTTGAATCTTATTTTGTCACTACAGTAACCTATTTGAGCAACTGAAACAAAAACAACTATGCTAACCATCAAAAGCAACCTAATCTAACAAAGTAAAATGAATCTATGCAACAAAAATTAACTCATGAACTGAAGCAAAAACATATAAGTACACAGTAGGAGGCATTGGGCAGCTTGGGTTGGGCCGTAACCCAAGAGCTTCATCCCTCTGAAAGAGATTAGTGCTGGCTCAAAAATTGTTTCATCTTCATTATCAAAAATAGCAGTCACATTACATAAATTGTTCTCAAAAAGGAACTCGAAAATGAGTTGAACACAATGCTGCACAAAAGTGCGAAAATCTACTAATAACTAGCTGACCTATGGAGGATCTAAGCCTCCTTATTTATACAAATGGAGTCCTCCAACCGTCCTCCTAAAATAAAGGAACTTGGCTTCCTAGAACTGGAGATAAACAGCAGTCCTTCTTTACTTGCTCGGCTGCCCCTTGGAATCATCAATGTGGACCTTTGTGCTCCAAGTTGCTGATGGAGGATTCAAGGAAAGGGGCCATAAATGAAGGAGACACCCCCTACAAATCCTCTTCCCTATTTTCCTCAATTTTTGGCTGCCATTTGCTCATAAATCCCTTGACTTTATCCAAAATTGGCCAAAAAATCTGCATAAAGCACACATTAGACTACATGGCAAAGTGACTAACCCAATTCACTCTATTAGCATAAATATATTCAAAAACATGCAATAAAATAATGATAATGGTGGATTAAGTCGAAATAAGAGGCAAAATGAGTCCATATAATTACCCATTTCTGGGGCTCATCATCAAGGCCAGGTTACGAATCCATGGGAATGAGGGCTTGAAGCATATTTCAGTTTCAAAGTTTTGCAGCAATCTTCAGCAAATTTCATGCAAGTGATACGACATCTAGAGAGAGTTTTAGAAGGTGAAAAATATCTCATTTAAAATTATTTTTTGTTAGCTCAAATGAGTTTTTTACATAATTTGATTTTGTTTCCCGGTTTGAGAGATATGAGCAATTGAAGTTACACATGTCTGGAAAGTTGCGTGACCGCGCGCACCATGAGTTTTTGGAATCTTTTTCTCACTCCACAGGTCATGAAAGTTCAAGTATTTTATATCAATGGAAATATATCTTCAATACCTAAAATGGGTCTTTGACAGAATTTGATTTCGTCACCTGTAGCAGAAGTTTTCAGCAAAGTTGTAGAAATAGGTCTAAAATGTGAAAGAAGTCTTTACAACATCTCATTGGATAGGAGAAACTACAGCACCCATGGCCACTTTTGTTACAATTCTGCAACACATTTATATTTCAGGTACATCTCTAGTGTGGCTTGGTTTTGTACCCCACCCAAAATCCCTGAGTTTGTATATATGGAGCAGCATTCAGAGCAAGTTCCCTTTGGATATGTGCCCTCCCACCCCCCTTTAGTAGGCACCTACTTCACATTCATCAGTTTCAGCATAGCAACATCGAGCTTAGGTTCTTTGGAGATGTGACCTCCCACCCAAGGCTATGTAAGCACCTTCTACTTCATCAATAGTCAGCATCACAGTTATCAGTCATCCGCACAAAATCCTTGTCATTGGAGTCCATTTGTTAGGTCGCACATTGTTAGTATCACATTTGGTCACAAGCATTAAACGGTATCTCTATCCTTTGATCTTCATTTGTCATGTTTATGTGTCATCCACAAACCCACACTTCATCGAAGTCCATTTTCTAGGCCACACATTGTTAGTATCACACTTGGCCACAACCATTACAGGGTATCTCTATCCTCGGATCTTCATTCATCATGGTTACAGGTAACCACACAAAACTCTTCTCTTCAATGATTCTTCGTATTCAACAAAGGCTTCTCAGGAGGGAACTTCATGCAATGGTGACCAATTTTGGATGTTTATGGTTTTCCATTGCTTCTAAATAATAAATAGGCCTTCGAGCCTCATTGTAACAAAGTTTAGAGGCATGTAGTTGCCACATCTTTTCTAAGAGATAAGATATCATCTCCTGAGCTAGTTTATTTCCATTCTATTTGTAAGCATATTTTAGTTCTTTGATATTAATGAAAAGAAGTGTTATTTCTGTTGCATCTTTGTATTTGTGGTTATATCTGTATTTTGTTGTGTTCTTGTTTAAGTTCAGATCAATTGCAAGGAGCCTAAAAATTTCTCATGGATCTATCCTAAGTGAGTCTAAGGGGAATTTCAAGCATCTTAGGAAGGTAGGAAAACATGAGAATTTCCCCTATATCATGGAATTTTATAGATTCCATGGGCCTTGAGTGCAACTAACAAAATTTTGGCCAAGGGTCTCCATGAGAGACAACATAGTTCACATAGCTAGCATGTTGAGACATTACGATCCATGTTGGTCACAAGCATTAAAGGGTATCTCTATCCTCGGATCTTCGTTTGTCATGTTTATGGGTCATCCACAACCCACGCTTCATCGAATTCCATTTTCTAGGCTGAACATTGTTAGTATCACAGTTAGTCACAAGCATTACAGGGTATCTCTATCCTCGGATCTTCATTCATCATGGTTATGGGTTAACCACACAAAACCCTTCTCTTTAGTGACTCTTCACATTCAACAAAGGCTTCTCAGGAGGGAACTTCATGCAATGGGGACCAATTTGGGATGTTTAAGGTTACCCATTATTTCTAAATAATAAATAGACCTGCAAGCCTCATTGTAACACAGTTCAGAGGGATGTAGCCTCCACATCTCTTCTCAGAGATAAGTTACCATCTCCCAAGCTAGCTTATTTCCATTATGTTTGTAAACATATTTAAGTTCTTTGATATTAATGAAATTAAGTGTTATTTTTGCTACATCTATGTATTTGTGGTTATATATATATATATATATATATATTGGTGTGTTCCTGTTTAAGTTCAGATCAATTGCAAGGAGCCTAAATATTTCCCGGATCTATCCTAAATGAGTCTAAGGGGATTTTCAAGCATCTTAGGAAGGTGGTAAAACATGAGAATTTCCCCTATATCATGGAATTTTACAAATTCCATTGGCCTTCAATGCAACTAACAAAATTTTGGCCAAGGGTCTCCATGAGAGACAACATAGTTCACATAGCTAGGATGTTGAGACATTACTAACCATTAAGAAACATGAGTCTCATGGATATGCATTTTCTTAGTCCCCTAGTAATCTACAAATTGATAATATAGGTCTATGGTTTTAGAGAGTCACCTCTCTTGGCACTTGAACTAATTTTCTTATGTCATAATCAAATAATAAGATGTTTTTCTATGAGAGCCCTATTAATCCTTTTCAAAACTCTTTCATTTCCTTTTCAACCAAGTGACCATAACCTTGATGACTGATGCCTTTCAATTTTTGGGGGATCATATAGGTAAAGCCTAGCTTTGAACCTATTTCAATAAATTGTCTCCCCTTAAGGAATTAGAATGTGAAGTATGCCCTCATTATCATCTTAGATTTCCACCATGTTAAAGGTTGCACACACCAACCAATGGGCTCTAAGGAATTCATTAATCATTTGTTTTCTTAAAGAAACCCTATCCTCAAATCATTCGATGTATACATATTGTTCATGCCTAGAAGTCGATCATTCAAGATCAACATAGTCCAAGCAAGCCATGTGTGGATTTGTAGCGAATCCAGAAATAATGGTCATAAGACTTGGTGAAATTACAGTTGCAACACCTCCCTTGTAATCTACACCATCAAACACAAAAATAAAATTATTCAACCATATAACATTCAAGGTCATTTTGGCTACAAGATCCGGGATACATCAAGCTAGTCACTGACTACTGGAAAGCAAATCCCATATCAGGAAATAGATCTCTGGTTGAGGGTTTCTTCCACAAACTTTCTCATCTCAAGCAATTATCTATCACCTGAGCTAAAGAGAAAGTACAGAGGGATGATCATATCCTATCTCAGATTGAATCAAAACTGAGTGATTTAATGGATGATTGTTGTTGGGTTGTGTGATATTCTTTCCACGACTAACCTACGTAGTGAACTGGGGGGTTAGAGGGGGAGTAGAGCCCCCCCTTCGTTGCGCCGATTGCGTAGTGGGTGGGTCACAAGGGGGACAGCAGCCCCCCCTGTCCAGGGGGTTTGAGGGGGGCGGGTAGCCCCCCTCTACGAGGTTCGGGGCAGCGCCCCGAGAAAAAAAAAAATTGGACCCT
>APFE030151304.1:251220-265449 GCA_000404065.3 Pinus taeda | reverse complement strand
GGGGTTAGAAGGGGGGTAGAGCCCCCCCTTTGTTGTGCTGATTGTGTAACGGGGGGGGTCACAGCGGGTTTGAGGGGTGCAAGTAACCGCACTCTATGGGGTTCAGGGCAGCGCCCCAGAAAATTTTGGTTTTGGACCCTATGTTAGGTTGGGTGGACCTACCTATGGTTTTGGACGCGATGGTTTTTGGTCCATGATTGGATGCTTCGCATGTATAAATATGTATTGTAACATTGAAAGGAATATAATGAAAAATCAAGCTGGTAGTCTCGGTTTTGAGATCCAGTGGGAAATCTCTGTGTATATGTGTTTTATGTGTTATGCTCTCGCAGTTTTATTTTTCTTGTGATTTAGAATTCGTATGCAGGTAATTTCTGTACGGGGTTAAAACCTACAATTGTAACAAGGGGTTTGCAACTGTTAATGAAAAATCCCATCTTACTAAGCTTGAGAAACAGAAGGATAAGATATTGAAGGAGAGAGAGGAAACTTGGGGACTCAAGAGCAGGGCCATTTGGCTTCTTGCAGGAGATGATAACAAAAAATTCTTTCAGAACTATGCCAAGGGAAGAAAGGTGTCTAACACTATTTGGAATCTGCCCTTACCTAATGGAGGTGTGGCAGACACACTCAATAAACTTTCTCTTCTAGGCACCTCTCATTTTCATAATCTCTACAAAACCCCTCCTGGGTCCAATCTAGCGAACATTATTCAAGTAGCTGTCCATTTTCCTTGGTTTGTGGATGAAGATATGGCGGATGATCTCACCTCACCAGTGATGACTGTTGAACTTGAGGGGACCCTGAAATGGTTTAAAAAATATAAAAGTCCAGGGCCAGATGGATGGACTATTGAATTTTATCTGACCTTTTATGAACTCTTGGGACAAGACCTGCTCAAAGTAGTGGAGGAATGCAGGACCACTGGAAAATTATATGATGCCATTAACTCCACCTTCATTGCCCTTATACCCAAGTCTGATTCTCCATCATATTTCAATCACTTTTGCCCCATCTCTCTCTGAAATTGTCTCTACAAAATCATTGTAAATATTATTGCCAACAAGATCAGGCCCATCTTCTCTCTCCATATATCACTTGAGCAATTTTATTTTCTTGAGAATTGACAAATTCACGAAGCCATTGGCACTGCTCAAGAGGCCATACACTCGATTAGGACCAAAAAGCTAAAGGGCATCATCTTAAATATTGACCTGGCAAAAGCTTTAGACCGTGTTAGCTGGCTTTACATCAAAATGCTTCTCATTCATCTGGGCTTCCCCCATGATTTCATCACCTGGATCATGTCTTGCATCACCTCATCCTCCTTCAGTGTACTCATCAATGGATCTACTTCACATTTCTTTTATGCCAAGAGGAGACTAAAACAAGGATGCCCCCTATCTCCCCTTTTCTTCCTTATTGTCATGGAAGGACTCAGTCGGCTCCTTGCAAAGGCAAAGAGAAATGGTCAACTGTTTGGACTAAAAGTGAATGACCTATGTTACCTCACTCAGCTACTTTTTGTCAATGATGTTCTCATTTTTCTTTATGGTAGCATACAAGACTCTGCCTCCTTTGCTAATGTACTCTCCCTTTTCTCTCGGGCTGCGGGCATGATGACTAACCATGGGAAATCCACTATAACCTTAGCCCTCACTTCCATCCAGGAGTCTCGACATGCTCAGCAGCACTTCCAATATATCATCCTCCCACTTGATTAGGGTTTTAAATACCTGGGGTTATGGATCAAACCCCTGTGTCAAAAAATTATTGATTGGATATGGTTGGTCATTAAGTTGGAGAAAAGGCTATCAAATTGGTGCCATCAATTCTTATCTAGAGCAGGAAGATTAGTGCTCATCAAATCTATACTAGAGGCCACACCTGTTTTTTGGGAGGCTTTGGCATGGATTCCCAAAAGCATCCTTGCTTGCCTTCAACGAATATGCAACAAATATCTATGGAACGGTCATCAAGATAAGAAGATTTTTGCCTAGGTTAGCTGGAATAAGATTGCTCTGCCTAAAAAATGGGTAGGTTGGGGATTAAAAGATTTAAATCTCTTTGCTCAGGCTCTTGCTGCAAAAATAGGATGGACACTACTCACTGGACAGAACCTCTGGACCACTATCACTTATGACAAATACATTTGGCCTCTATAGCTCATAGACTGGGTGCCTCTACCAAGATGGTCTAGGATTGGCATATCTTCTGTTTGGAAAGCTCTGCTTCACTCCTAACCTATCATCTGCAATAATTTGGCCTAGAGGATAAATGATGGTTCAAAAGCTCGCATTGGTCTAGATCCCTAGACTAGTGGAGGCGATTGACACCATCTTCCGAGAGAGATTATCCACCTTCTAAATCACAAAGACATCAAAGTTATCGCTCACATTGCAGATCAGGATAATACCTCCATCTTTGCACAGGGATGGAAGTCTGCTCACTTACTTGATATCCCACCCCAATGGCACCAAACGTGGCAAAATTATACTTCTGCACTAACTGAATCTCACATCATAATTAAGGAGGGACCTAATGAACTTATTTGGTGCTTAGATAATAATGGAGTATATACTCCAAAAGTTGGTTATCTCAGGCTGATTAATAGCAGATAGTCGGAGGTTACTCAAGATTGGTGACAAACTATCTGGAAGCTTAAAACTCCACTGAGAACTAGGCTCTTTTTCTGGTGTGTGCTTAGTAAAAAAGCTCCCACTAGGTAATATTTAACCCATCGTGCCATATATGGACCACACTGGTGTGTCCTTTGTAAGTAGGCCTCAGAAACGATTGAACACCTTTTTCTAAAATGTGGTTCTACTGTAAGCCTTTGGCAGTCCATCTCTACATCGATCCAATCTGCTGGCAGATGGGATGGGGAAAAATTAAATCATGCCTGGAAAAACTGGTATACTGTGCATCACAGATCAAAACTGCTTTTCCTCCCTTTGCTTATATGTTGGTCTATTCGGCTGACCTGGAACAAAATTATCTTTGAGGATGGTGTTGCTAGATGGCAGATTATTTCTGCTAAGATCATCTCCGCCTACCATGAACTGCTTGATTTCACAATGCCTCTTCCTCGACGACCACTTGCACCTAATCCCATTGATAAATCTATCCCCTGGGCATACTTTGATGGTGCTGCATAGGAACATGGGTGTGGGGGAGGTTTCTTATTGTATCTATCTGATCAACATCATTTCAAGGTCAAGCTGGGACTTGGAGGAGGGATAAACAATTATGCTAAATTAATCACCCTCCAACATTTACTGCATTTCTCACTAGGCCATGACTACATCAATCTACAGATTTATGGAGACTCAAAGATCATTATAAATTATTTCAATAACATCACTTCCTGCCATGCACACACTCTTAGAAATATTTTGGATGAAGTGGTCATATTCAGATCTCAGTTTAACTCCATCTCGTGTCATCACATTTACAGGGAACATAACAAAAGCGATGATAGGCTTTCCAAGGAGGCCACACTACTGCCCAGAGGCTAGTGGATGATTCAGGAGCGGAGGGGTATAGGCCAGTACCAATACCCACATGCCTTATATTGATCAGGCATATCATAGGGCAGATAGGCCCTAAATATTTTTGAGACATATCTAGACATAACATTATTCATTGTATATATCATAGTATGTTTTAATTTTTAGACTATCTATTATGTTATCGCCCTGCGTGGTCAATCTATATTGTAGATACCTTAGTTATCGTTTTCTATTTCAGACACTATCATGCTATCGCCCTACGTGGTGAATATGTTTATTACTCAGCACCATTTTTGAAATGGACATGGATGTATATATTTTTTACTTGTATACACTGATATGGCTAAGGGCCAAATGTTGCATATGCTACCAAGCATCTACTATATGTAATTTTTCAAAAATAATGAAAGATTACGATTTTTCCTTTGGAAAAAAAAAATTCAAGGTCATTTATAATAATACAAATAAAGTATTAATATTAACTTCCTTTAAAGATTAAATACCTAGACCATAAATCAAATTTATAAGCCTTTGTACGTTATATTTTCTATGGTGGTTCATGAGCATTATAAGCCCCTTAATATTCCAAAAAGATACCTTTAAGGGTTGATAGCATTGTGGTGTATTATTTCTTTCACACTATAATTGACAAGCCCAATCAATGTCTTCAATGCAATCATCAAAACCACAATTTTGACGTTAATAACATAAACCTAGTCATTTAATGCATAAATGTCGAGCACATGAAATATTAGTTGGAATCTGAGGTCAGTTAAGGTTTTAATAGAAAGAGTAGGGATTATACCCTTTAACCCATCAATAAGAGGAGGCCTTGAAGTTGTGCATAATCTTTGTCCCAACTATAGAGGTTGTGGGATTAATAGCATAAGACCTTGTTTGAATGATGTATTTGAATAGTTAGACCTTCTAAGTAATCTCCACTTTGTTACTATGAGAGGAATTTGAAACTAATTAAACACACCCATAATGATTATCTATAATAAAGGAATTTTAGGCTTGGGTTTAAGGTGTTGGCATACTTTTTTACCATGGGGAGTCTATCCCAACTTCTTTGATCAAGACTCTGCTATATAAAATAAATGTTCAATATGTTTATACAACTTAAAGGATATTTGAGTATATTACACTTGAGCCAAATATAAACTTTCTTTTAGATATCTTGACATGTTAAATTTGAAGAAAACTCTTCTTTAAAACATGGGTTTGAAAATTAGGTAGTTTCTTAGTAGACTACCCACTCTTACCCACCCCCCTCGAACAATCTAGGATATCAATCCATGTAGGAGAATGAAGTTGTGTGAACAACTATAGTATGAAGTCTTCAACCCATGGAGATAAAACCACCAATGTGTTCTGACATACCTAGTGATGATGAGAAAGAATAATTGAACAATGGGCATGTTATTCCAGGGAAAAAAAAATAAAGAAAAAAAGAATTGTGTTTGTTTGTTTATTTTTTTAATCAAGCTATGGGTACTCAAAAAACTCTATTTGCATATCTCCCATCATTTTTGACCTAGATACTTCTCACGACATCAAACAAAATTTGACCAAAAAATTATTTAAAGAGTATGTGTCTTTTGAGTTTACCACAAACACTATAATATTTATCAATTGAAATATCCATATGAATTACACTAGACGAATCTTTATTGCCTCGTTGAGAACTTTTATTATAAAGCCTTTAGAGGTACCATTCTCATAATTGGTGAATACAATGTACCATGGATAACAAAAATGTGCATCATATCAACAAATTTAACTTGGGGCCCAAGGTTTGCCACTATGAAACATCCACAAACATTGTGACAATAAGAATTAACTACTCAAGAACACTTTGTGTACCAATAAATTATTGAGAAAAATAATAACAAACAATGGAACCAATGAACAATGAATGAATCCAAACTTAAACCAATATAACCAAACCAAAACTTTAAATTCAATATTTATAATTTGATATCACTTTAGCTCAATTTTAAACCAAATTAATTATTGAAGAACACTATGAGGTACTAATAAATTATTGAGAAAAAAAGTAACAAACAATAGATCCAATGAACAATAAATAAACGCAAACTTAAACCAATATAACCTAACCAAAACTTTAAATTCAATATTGAGAAAAACAATAGAAAACAACAGAAGTGAATTTCACCATGTTAATGTAGAATTGCAAGGAGCCTAAATATTTCTCATGGATATATCCTAAGTGAGTCTAAGGGGAATTTGAAGCATATTAGGAAGGTGGGAAAACATGATAATTTCCCCTATATCATGGAATATTAGAGATTCCATGGACCTTCACTGCAACAAATCAATTTTGGGCAAGGGTCTCCATGAGAGACAACATAGTTCAAATAGCTCAGATGTTGAGACATTACAACCCATTAAGAAAAATGAGTCTCATGGATATGCATTTTCTTAATCCCCTCGTAATCTACAAATTGATAATATAGGTCGATGTTTTTAGAGATTCAACTCTCTTGGCACTTGAACTAACTTTCCTATGTCATACTCAAATAATAAGATATTTTTCTCTATGAGAATTTCCCTATTGATCCTTTTCAAAACTCTTTAATTTCCTTTTCAACCAAGTGACCATAACCTTGATGACTCATGCCTTTCGATTTTTGGGGGATCATATAGGTGAAGGCCTAGATTTTAACCTATTTCAAGAAACCTTCTCCCCTTGAGGAATTAGAATGTGAAGTATGCCCTCATTATCATCTTATATTTCCACCATGTTAAAGTTGGCACACACCAACCAATGGGCTCTAAGGAATTCATTAATCATCTATTTTCTAAAAGAAACCCTATCCTCAAATCATTTGATGTATACATATTGTTCATGCCTAGAAGTCGATCATTCAAGATCAACATAGTCCAAACCAGCCATGTGTGTATTTGTAGTGAATCTAGAAACAATGGTTGTAAGACCAGGTGAAATTATGGTTACAACACCTCCCTTGTAATCTACACCGTCAAACACAAAAATAAAAGCATTCAACCATATAACATTCAAGTTCATTTATAATAATACTAGTAAAGTATTAATCTTAACTTCCTTTAAAAATAAAATACCTAGACCATAAATCAAATTTCCAATCCTTTGTACCTTATATTTTCTATGGCAGTTCATGAGCATTATAAGCCCCTTAATATTCCAAAAAGTTACCCTTAAGGGCTGATAACATTGTAGTGTATTATTTATTTCACACTATAATTGACAAGCCCAAGCAATGTCTTAATTGCACTCGTCAAAACCACACTTTTGATGTTAATAACATAAACCTAGTCGTCTAATGCATAAATTTCGAGCACAATAAATATTCATTGGAATCTGAGGTCGATTAAGTTTTTAATATAGAGAGTAGGGATTATACTTGTTAACCCATCAATAAGAGGAGGCTTTGAAGTTGTGCATAATCTTTGTCCCAACTATAGAGGTTATGGGATTAATAGCATAAAACCTTTTTTGAATGATGGATTTGGATAGTTGGACCTTATAGGCCATCTCCACTTTGTTACTATGAGAGGAATTTGAAACCAATTAAACCCACCCATAATCATTATCTAAAAGAAAGGAACTTTAGGCTTGGGTTTAAGGTGTTGGCATCCTTTTTTACCATGGGGAGTCTATCTCAAATTCTTTGATCAAGACTCTGCAATATACAATAAATGTTCAAGATGTTTATACACCTTAAAGGATATTTGAGTAGATTACACATGAGCCAAATATAAACATTATTTTAGATATCTTGACATGTTAAATTTGAAGAACACTATGTTAGTGCCAGTCTTTGCAGCCTTCCTCCAGTGATCAAACATGCTCTTACACAAGTGATTTTAAGGTGTCAAGGTCAAATTTTGTCATTTCAGTGAGTCTTCAAGCAAAATTTGGTCACTAGGCATTAGGTCTAGGGTTTGCTTGTACTCCTTCCAAAGTTGTCCAAATGACGTTCCATGTCACCATTCAATTGAGTGTACCATCATTCAAAGGGCTGTCATCATCATGTCAAGTTCCACTGGGTCATTTTACACCTTGTTCATGCTTCAGTTGCGCCTAGGTAAGGTCATTTCCCTCTCCTAGGGTTTTGAAGAAGATTTCTCTTGGACGGTCAAATCATCAGCAAAACTTGTATTCTAATGTTCATACACCTTAACCTATCCTTAAAATACCTTATCAAACACTTCCCATCACTGAGATCCCCCAAATTCCTCATTTTCGCACAAACCCTAGTTTCTTGCTACAACCTGGCAATTTTCTAGGTTGGGCCTGTGTTTTGCCTCTTTGGACCCCTTCCCCTCACTCAATTTCTGAGATTCCACTTTCCCCTACTTTCTAACATCCCTCCCTACTTCCAAAAATTTCCTCGAGAATTTAGAAGCTCCCTATCCCCTTCATTCGCTTCATTTCGACAAATCTCTTGTTCCACACATCGGGGTAGTTTTCACTAAAATGATGTTTTTGAGTAATAAAAGATGAATTTGGGAAAACTGAGAGAGGTTTTTGTCCAAAATAGGCCAAGGAAGAAAAAAATCCTTCACTTTTTACACAGGTGTCATGGTTTTAGAGAAATGTCAAAAATACAATCGCCTTGGGAGAATTGATACACCTCTGAAGTGACCTTGGGAAAATCAAGTTTGATCCTAGATTGGTTGGCCAAATGACTTGCTTGATGAGTAAAATGATAACTAGACACAAATATATTTCCAATGAGCTATCATGATCTCAATTTGGAGTTGAGGAAGGCATTCAAAAGTTGACTGCAACAGCACTTGAGGCAGCCTCACTGGGCACATTTTGACCAGTCTTGGGAGCTTTGATTTTGTACAAGGAAAATGAACTCCAACTTGAAAAATTCCAGTTGGGTTGGAAATTAGACTCAATTACCTTTCAAACGAGCTATCATGCACCCAATTTGGACACTGGGAAGGCCTCCAAAAGTCACCTAGAAAAGGGCACGACGCACACAGAGAGCGCGGCGCACAGAGGTAGAATTTCTAGTGTAAAATTACACTGGCGCGGCGCACATGGAAGGCACGGCGCATAGAGCTGCCAAGGCTGATTTTGCTCAGAATTTGCAACCAATTGCCATCAATCCCTTGAATTTTCTAGGTGGGGTCAATCTCTCAGTGTTTCATCCATTTTTATGTTAGTATGATGATAGTCCATGGCGGTTTATGGTTGCACAAAAACTCTTAGACCCTACCACCTAAAATCATTAAAGAAAATGTTGTTAGGGTCACAAACTCATTGTGTTGGTGCCAAGTTTCTTCCTCCTTTTTCATTTTTCCTTCTTGCCCTCATTCCCTTCTTCCTTATTCTACTTTTTCCATTTCTCCCTATCCTAAAATGCTACTAAAATCCTATTCCCTATCCCCTCCTCACATTTGTCAAAAGTAAAACCACAAACCCTACCCCATATAAATTTTCCTAACTCCAAAAACCCTACCCTATAAAATACCCAAAACCCCCTACATATCCCTAAACAAACTTCCCTACTCCCATCACATTACTCCCCTCCTAATACTCCCTTTGTTTCATTGTTCCCCTTGGTGGCAGATATCACAAAAACAACACCCAGCTTCACCATCATTAAAAGGCAGCCTAAGTACAGTTCATAAACAGTAGTCCTCTTGTCCTCAAAGGTATTTTATATAGCAGTCATGGCATCTAAGCATTCATCGGACTATGAGGTTATGAGCGCCATGAGACTGCTAGTGTGCCAGAATTCATCACCTATCAGAGAGGCAGTAGGCATTTGTTTGCAGCAGCAAAGCGAGTGTTATCTCCACGCGGGGTGGAAGGGGCCTCGCTTCTGGCATCGACGACACAGGAACAGGACAGAAGTAAGGAGCCAATGCATGAGGAGGGGCTTTCAGGTGAGCCATCAGGTGAACGAGAGACCGAGTTCATTCTCCTTCATGATGATAAGACAGATACAGAACTGACAACTGCAGAGCTCAAAGAGATCATCCAGGAGCAGCAATCAGAGATTGAGGCCTTGTCCCTTAACTTGGAGAGGGCCAAGTGGAACATGAAGTACCTGGAGTAGAGAAACAGGTAGCTTGAGGAACAGCACGAGATCATGGAGCTGTAAAACATCCGTGAAGACCAGCAGGTTGCCCAAAGAAGCCTAAATGAGAAGACACCGATTCAGCAGGAGATAGAGGTTGATTGAGAGATTTGGCTTGAGAGGATCCACATCCACTTAGAGAATTTGTTTGTGAAAGTAAAAAAGGATAGGGACATGCTCAGGAACATGAAAAATCACTATTGGGCATGGAACAAGGTTTGCAAGGCACGAATAAGGAATTTGAAGGCAAAATTGAGCAAAGCAGCAAAAGAGGCAAAAGAGCAAGATCGGTTTTGAATCTTGGTTGAAGCTTCCTTGGCACAACATAGCACTTCATAGAGGACCTCCAGCCCAAATTTCAAGGAATTTGGGAAAATTTTGGTCGCACGACAAATTTTTGGCACTAAAACAGGTTTTTTCTCTATACGTGCCGCGCCACCAGCGCGACGCGTAAGATTGGGAGCTCCAAATTAGAAATGGTTTGTGTTTTTGGATTCAGCATGCAAAATAAAAATTATTGGCACTGGGAGCAAGAAATTTAGAGAAGATCTTGGCCACCAAAAGGGCGAAATACACTCAAAAATGGCCTCACTGCCCCTATTTTGACACACAGGAAGCAGTCTTGGGAGAATGAAGATTTGGAGGGGCAAATGAGCTCCAACTTCAAAAATTCCGGTGGGGTTGGAAAGTAGATAGGATATGCTTTCCAATGAGCTATCCTGCGCTCATTTTCGACTCCGGGAAGGCCCTCAAAACTGGCCTCAAAATAGCGCGACGCATACAGGAAAGGAGTGCAGCGCGTATAGGAAAAAAGGCTAGAATGACTCCATTTCGCGAAATTTCGCTTCCCGACTTTTTGTAAGTGGGCCCACTCATATGTACTTCAGTTTTTCAGCACCTAAGGCAGTTTTATAAGTATTTTCACTCCAGATGGTCAGTTATCCAAGTGGAAAAGGAAGGCAAAGGGCCACCGAGCCATTTGTCATGTTTGTCGCATTGCACCTGTAGCTGTTGTTTGGCTCTCCACCTTCAGTTTGTAATGATTCGAGTAACTCCCCAACCCTTGGGCGTTCTATCTCTCCATAGCACTTTCTATATATTGTATGCAAACCATTTGCAATTGGTTGGTTGGCTTGTAACTTCTGGGAGATTGTGGGAAAGAAACTTTGTTTCTGCACTGTATATTTCTACAAAGAATTAATGAAAGGCAGTGGCTCTGTTTCATGAGATTCATGTGGTTGTGATTGTAGAAAATGTGTCTCTTATGTTTCATATGTATCTTGTTATGTTTCATAGTTCATTTCGTATTCATTTCTGGTGAAATTTTTCGAGTGAGATCAGGTAGAATTCAATTCTATTGCTCTATCTATGGGAAAATTTCATGTGCAATGTTTCATTCTTCTGTTGAAAAGGATTCATGTTGTCCATGCCCTTTTCACCTTCTTAATCAATCTCTCCATTTCTTTGTTATGTTCCATAGTTTCATTTCGTTTTCATTTCTGGTGAAATTTTTCGAGTGAGATTAGGTAGAATTCAATTGTATTGCTCTACCTGTGGGAAAATTTCATGTACAGTGTTCATTCTTCTGTTGAAAAGGATTCATGTTGCCCATGCCCTTTTCACCTTCTTAATCAATCTTTCCATTCTTCCATATTTTAAAACTAAATTTCTATGCTTTCAGCCTACCTTGCCTCACGAAATAATTTGTGCCTTTATGTTAAGTTCTCTGTTCATTGAGGTCCAGTGGTCCCATAACATCCCAAAAACACAGTCATTCATAAAAATCACTCCTTATTTTCATTTCCACTTACTAGCCTAAGAGAAATAGTTCGTTTGAAAGTCATCTCAGTCCTTTTCTTTCATCAATTCACTGAGTGTGACTCGGAGAGAGCCCTCTCCTGTTCTGGTAGGGCTAGCTACCAGACTGAATGTGGTTTGTGGTTACCCTGAATTTTGCCTTCTTTCAGCCTGAGGTGGATTTAGGTGCTAACATAGTGGCGACCATACTGGGGACAAAATTGTTTGCTTGTAGATTGTCTTGCCCCAGGACATATCTCAAGTTCAGATCTGATGTTGATGGTGAACAACGATCAAACATAAGAAGATGGCTGAAATCATTCACCTGGCGACTCCTTTCACTGAAGAATCCAGCAACCGATGCTTCATGGTGACTCCACTGCAGAGGGATCAGTAGCTTTGAGATTTTTTTTAAAATGGAGCAGATTACAAGAAGATACGCTCCCATGAGCCGAGATCACATTCCAGGCTTTCCAAAAAAAAATCCGAAGGTAGATTGGTCAAGGAATCTGCCTACGTTTAAAGATGATGGTAAGAAGGACGTTGCTTTACATCTAGTTCGTTTTCACATGCGTATTCGCAAGTTGAAGGTTGATTTTCTTGAAGATTTCTTAATGAAGATATTCATGGCCACTCTAGAAGGTGAAGCCCGGTCTTGGTATGAAAATTTGCCCGTTGCTTGTATTTATTGTCTAAATGATTTTCATGCCCTGTTCATTGAAAGGTATAAAGACTCTTATCCATCATTAAATCTAGTTCATGACTGTTGCAAACATGCTTCTACTTTTATTGAAAGCCTTGAAAAATACTGTGAGGATGATAATTTTATGGATGATGAGATCATGGAAGCCTTGTACGAGAATCCATTTCAGCAACATGAAGAGAAACTAAAGGAGTCCCATCAAGATGCTCAGGAAATTTTGCAGCAGAATCAAGATCTTTGTATGGTGGAAAATGAAGGAATTTTGCATCTTCACAGTCAACATGAATTACATGAAATGGATCAGCAGTATGAGGAAAATTTATATACTCTTTCACTTGAAAATATTGAAGACAATCACTGTTTGAGCAAAAGGAAACAAAAGGACTTATCTCCTTTGTCTGACGACGAGATAGATCAACTCTTGCACGGTCATGTTCTAGCTCAAGCTAAAGCAGATTTGCAGTGCACACATGGTCAAGAAAGTGTTGGTAAAACTTCTTCCTCTTTTGAAAAGGATGACAGTCCGGTGAACAGTTTTATAGATCAGTAGGTTGAAGATGTCCATATGACTGAAAGTGATGAAAGAAAAAGGGTTGGTTCAGATCTGTCCATAGAAGAAGACAACATGCAAGGAAGTCCAGTTCTAATTCCAGAATGTGATAATGTCAAGACAGCCATTTCAAATGTAGATTCAGATTGTGATGACCAAGAATACCTAGTACGGAATCCTATAAAAGATAACTTTGTTGTTGAAATCATCTGGGATGCAGAAGACACAGTTATGGATCCAAATGTTCTCAGTTCATTAGAATACAGCCTTCATAAAGAGGTAGTCCAGTCAGCTCATGAACAGCAGAATGAGACCTTCATTCAAGTAAGTGAAAAGGTTCCTTTGGATGAATCTTTAGTAGATGGTAGAAATGTCATTTGTGCGCTTCAAGAATCATATGAAGTTTCTTTTCTTATGATTAATGAATGTAATAAGGAACATGAAAATCTGGTTGTCATATCATATGAAGATGACCTACAGTACACTCACACCACAGAAGATCAAAACATTCAGGATTTCCATTCAGATTCTTCTTCATGTGTTGAAATGTGTTGAAATGTTTTTTCAAGAAGAGATCTGCTCATCTATTTGTTTAGAATTTTTTGGGGACCAGGACCATACTTTTTCTGAAGTAAATTAAGAAGGGAGATCAGAATCAAAATAAAAAGACATCTTGTTTCCTCAGCAGGAGGTAAATCTTCATGTTTTTCATGATCCAATGGAAAATCTGTTACAGTCAGCAGTGAAGGTCATTATTGCAGTATCCAATGATGAAGGAGATCATGGTCGACTGTGTTTTTGGATGCCCAGTTACCAGTATCTGTTGTTGACTAGAAGACCTGATCAGGAGAATCAATCAAGGAGGCATCTACTTGAGTGGTTACATTGGAAGACATATTACACATGATTTTACATATGGCATCAGTACGTGGGTGGCCGCCATCATGATTTGAAACCCTCGAAATCTTGATGGACTGCTGCCATTGAATAAGTTTGGTCAGTTCTTTGTTTTAGTTAAGTTAGTCGTGAGTCATTTCCTTTTGCATTGAGTCAGTTTTTCAGTCATGTTGGTTTCATAATTAAGTTAATATGAGTCAGGTTTCAGTCAATAAATGAGTCAGAGTCTTGTGTGGTTTGTCGAAATAATGACTCCATAGCCCAATGGACAAAAGGCACTGTCTAGCTCTTCCAGAGATCGATTGTTCTTGGCACCTCCAAGGAGCTACCATCCCCCATTGGAGCTAATGTTACTGTCAGTCTTTGCAGCCTTCCTCCGGTGATCAAACATGCTCTTACACAAGTGATTTTAAGGTGTCAAGGTCAAATTTTGTCATTTCGGTGAGTCTTCAAGCAAAATTTGGTCACTAGGCATTAGGTCTAGGGTTTGTTTGTACTCCTTCCAAAGTTGTCCAAATGATGTTCCATGTCACCATTCAACTGAGTGTACCATCATTCAAAGGGCTGTCATCATCATGTCAAGTTCCACTGGGTCATTTTACACCTTGTTCATGCTTCAGTTGCGCCTAGGTAAGGTCATTTCCCTCTCCTAGGGTTTTGAAGGAA
>APFE030151304.1:239630-245859 GCA_000404065.3 Pinus taeda | reverse complement strand
CCCCTTCCCCTCACTCAATTTCTGAGATTCCACTTTCCCCTACTTCCTAACATCCCTCCCTACTTCCCAAAATTTCCTCAAGAATTTAGAAGCTCCCTATCCCCTTCATTTCGCTTCATTTCGACAAATCTCTTGTTCCACACATCGTGGTAGTTTTCACTCAAATGATGTTTCTGAGCAAGAAAAGATGAATTTGGGAAAAATGAGAGAGGTTTTTTTCCACAATAGGCCAAGGAATAAAAAACTCCTTCAATTTTTACACAGGTATCATTATTTTAGAGAAATGTCAAAAATACAATCGCCTTGGGAGAATTGATACACCTCTGAAGTGACCTTGGGAAAATCAATTTTTCTTCTAGCTTGGTTGGCAAAATGACTTTATTGATGAGTAAAATGATAACTAGACACAAATATATTTCCAATGAGCTATCATGAGCTCAATTTGGAGATGAGGAAGGCATTCAAAATTTGACTGCAACAGCACCATGCCTTGAGGCAGCCTCACTGGGCACATTTTGACCAGTCTTGTGAGATTTGATTTTTTACAAGGAAAATGAACTCAAAATTGAAAAATTCTAGTTGGGTTGGAATGTAGACTCAAAGACCTTTCCAATCCGCTATCCTGTGCCCAATTTGGACACCAGGAAGGCCTCCAAAAGTCACCTAGAAAAGGGCGTGACACACACAGAGAGCGCGGCGCACAGAGGGAGAATTTCCAGTGTAAAATTACACTGGTGCGGCGCACATGGAAGGTGCAGCGCATAGAGCTGCTAAGGCTGATTTTGCTCAAAATTTGCAACCAATTGCCTTCAATCCCTTGAATTTTCTAGGTGGGGTCAATCTCTCAGTGTTTCATCCATTTTTATGTTAGTATGATGATAGTCCATGGCGGTTTATGGTTGCACAAAAACTCTTAGACCCTACCACCTAAAATCATCAAAGAAAATGTTGTTAGGTTCACAAACTCATTGTGTTGGTGCCAAGGTTCTTCCTCCTTTTTCATTTTTCCTTCTTGCCCTCATTCCCTTCTTCCCTATTCCACTTTTTCCATTTCTCCCTATCCTAAAATGCTACTAAAATCCTATTCCCTATCCCCTCCTCACATTTGTCAAAAGTAAAACCATAAACCCTACCCCATATAAAATTTCCTAACTCCAAAAACCCTACCCTATAAAATACCCAAAACCCCCTACATATCCCTAAACAAACTTCCCTACTCCCATCACATTACTCCCCTCCTAATACTCCCTTTGTTTCATTGTTCCCCTTGCTGGCAGATATCACAAAAACAACACCCAGCTTCACCATCATCAAAAGGCAACCTAAGTACAGTTCATAAATAGCAGTCCTCTTGTCCTCAAAGGTATTTTATATAGTAGTCATGGCATCTGAGCATTCATCGGACTATGAGGTTATGAGTGCCATGAGACTGCTAGTGTGCCAGAATTCATCACCTATCAGAGAGGCAGTAGGCATTTGTTTGCAGCAGCAAAGCGAGTGTTATCTCCACGCGGGGTGGAAGGGGCCTCGCTTCAGGGATCGATGACACAGGAACAGGACAGAAGTAAGGAGCCAATGCATGAGGAGGGGCTTTCAGGTGAGCCATCAGGTGAACGAGAGACTGAATTCGTTCTCCTTCATGATGATGAGACAGATACAGAACTGACAACTACAGAGCTCAAGGAGATCATCCAGGAGCGGCAATCAGAGATTGAGGCCTTGTTCCTTGACTTGGAGAGGGCCAAGTGGAACATGAAGTACCTGGAGTAGAGAAACAAGCAGCTTGAGGACCAACATGAGATCATGGAGCTGCAAAACATCTGTGAAGACTAGCAGGCTGCCCAAAGAAGCCTAAATGAGAAGACACCTATTCAGCAGGAGATAGAAGCAGATTGAGAGATTTGGCTCGAGAGGATCCACATCCACTTAGAGAAGCTATTGGTGAAAGCAAACAAGGACAGGGACATGCTCAGGAACATGAAAAATCACTATTGGGCATGGAACAAGGTTTGCAAGGCACGAATAAGGAATTTGAAGGCAAAATTGAGCAAAGCAACAAAAGAGGCAAAAGAGCAAGATCGGTTTCGAATCTTGGCTGAATCTTCCTTGGCACAACATAGCACTTCATAGAGGACCTCCAGCCCAAATTTCAAGGAATTTGGGAAAATTTTGGTCGCACGACAAATTTTAGGCACTAAAACAGGTTTTTTCTCTATACGCGTCGCGCCACCAGCGCGACGCGTAAGATTAGGAGCTACAAATGAGAAATGGTTTGTGTTTTTGGGTTCAGCATACAAAATAAAAATTATTGGCACTAGGAGCAAGAAATTTGGAGAAGATCTTGGCCACCAAAAGGGCAAAATACACTCAAAAATGGCCTCACTGCCCCTATTTTGACACACAGGAAACAGTCTTGGGAGAATGAATATTTGGAGGGGTAAATGAGCTCCAAATTCAAAAATTCTAGTGGGGTTGGAAAGTAGACAGGATAGGCTTTCCAATGAGCTATCCTGCGCTCATTTTGGACTCCAGGAAGGCCCTCAAAATTGGCCTCAAAGTTTCACGATGCATATAGGAAAGGAGCGCGGCGCATATAGGAAAAAAGGCCAGAATGACTCCATTTCGTGAAATTTCGCTTCCCGAATTTTTGTAAGTGGGCCCACTCATATGTACTTCAGTTTTTTGGAACCTAAGGCAGTTTTATAAGTATTTTCACTCCAGATGGTTAGTTATCCAAGTGGCAAAGGAAGGCAAAGGGCCACCGAGCCATTTGTCATGTTTGTGGCGCTGCACCTTGTTGTTTGGCTCTCCACCTTCAGTTTGTAATGATTCGAGTAACTCCCCAACCCTTGGGCGTTCTATCTCTCTGTAGAACTTTCTATATATTGTATGCAAACCATTTGCAATTAGTTGGCTGGCTTGTAACTTTTGGGAGACTGTGGGAAAGAAACTTTGTTTCGGCACTGTATATTTTTACATAGAATTAATGAAAGGCAGCGCTCTGTTTCATGAGATTCATGTGGTTGTGGGTGTAGCAAGTGTATCTCTTATGTTTCATATGTATCTTGTTATGTTTCATAGTTCATTTCATATTCATTTCTGGTGAAATTTTTCGAGTGAGATCAGGTAGAATTCAATTATATTGCTCTACCTGTGGGAAAATTTCGTGTGCAGTGTTTCATTCTTCTATTGAAAAGGATTCATGTTGTCCATGCCCTTTTCACCTTCTTAATCAATCTCTCCATTTCTTTGTTATGTTCCATAGTTTCATTTTGTTTTCATTTCTGGTGAAATTTTTCGAGTGAGATTAGGTAGAATTCAATTGTATTGCTCTACCTGTGGGAAAATTTCATGTACAGTGTTCATTCTTCTGTTGAAAAGGATTCATGTTGCCCATGCCCTTTTCACCTTCTTAATCAATCTTTCCATTCCGCCATATTTTAAAACTAAATTTCTATGCTTTCAGCCTACCTTACCTCACGAAATAATCTGTGCCTTTATGTTAAGTTCTCTGTTCATTGAGGTCCAGTGGTCCCATAACATCCCAGAAACACAGTCATTCATAAAAATCACTCCTTATTTTCATTTCCACTTACTAGCCTAAGAGAAATAGTTCGTTTGAAGTCATCTCAGTCCTTTTCTTTCATCAATTCATTGAGTGTGACTCGGAGAGAGCCCTCTCCTGTTTTGGTAGGGCTAGCTACCAGACTGAGCGTCGTTTGTGGTTACCCTGAATTTTGCCTTCTTTCAGCCTGAGGCGGATTTAGGTGCTAACACACTCTTCTTTAAAACATGGGTTGGAAAATTAGGTAGTTTCTTAGTAACCCATCCACTCTTACCCACCCCACTCGAAAGATCTAGGTTCTCAATCCATGTTTAAGAATGAAGTTGTGTGAACAACTACATATGAAGTCTTCAACCCATGGAGATAAAACCACTAAAGTGTTATGACACAACTAGTAATGATGAGAAAGAATAATTGAACAATGGGCATGTTATTCCAAGCGAAAAATAAAAAATAAAAAATAAAATAAAATAAAATAAATAAAATAAATAAATAAATATAAAAATAAAAATAAATAAGTAAATAAATAAATAATAAATAAAATTGTTTGTTTGTTTTTTAATCAAGCTATGGGAACTCAAAAAACTCTATTTGCATATCTCCCATCATTTTTGACCCAGATACTTTTGACGACATCAAATAGATTTGACCAAAAAATTATTTAAAGAGTACGTGTCTTTTGAGTGTGGCACAAACACTATAATATTTATCAATTGAAATATCCATATGAATTACACTAGAGGAATCTTTATTGCCTCGTTGAAAACTTTTATTATAAATCTTTTAGAGGTGTTATTCTCATAAATCGTGAATAGAATGCTACCATGGATAACAATAATGTGCATCAAATCAACAAATTTATCTTGGGGACCAAGGTTCGCGAGTATGAAACATCCACACTTATTATGACAATAAGAATTAACTACTCAAGAACACTTTGTGTACCAATAAATTATTGAGAAAAATAATAACAAACAATAGAACCAATGAACAAAGAATGAATGCAAACTTAAACCAATATAACTAAACCAAAACTTTAAATTCAATATTTATATCAATATTTATAGTTTGATATCACTTTAGCTCAATTTTAAACCAAATTAACTACTGAAGAACACTATGAAGTACTAATGAATTATTGAGAAAAACAATAACAAACAACAGAACCAATGAACAATAAATAAATGCAAACTTAAACCAATATAACCTAACTAAAAATTTAAATTCAATATTAAGAAAAACATTAACAAACAACAAAAGTCAATCTCACCATGTTAATGTATAATTGCAAGGAGCCTAAAGTTTTCTCATGGATATATCCTACGTGAGTCTAAGGGTAATTTCAAGCATCTTAGGAAGGTGGGAAAACATGATAATTTCCCCTATATCATGGAATTTTAGAGATTCCATGGGCCTTGAGTGCAACTAACAAAATTTTTGGCAAGGGTCTCCACAAGCGACAACATAGTTCACATAGCTAGGATGTTGAGACATTACGACCCATTAAGAAAAATGAGCCTCGTGGATACGCATTTTCTTAGTCCCCTCATAATCTACAAATTGATAATATAGGTCGATGGTTTTAGAGAGTCAACTCTCTTGGCACTTGAACTAACTTTCCTATGTCATGATAAGATAATAAGATTTTTTTCTATGAGAGAATGACCCTATTAATCCTTTTCAAAACTCTTCTGTTCCATTTTCAACCATGTAAACATAACCTTGATAACTCATGCCTTTCGATTTTTGGGGGATCATATAAGCGAACCCTAGCTTTGAACCTATTTCAAGAAACCTTCTCCCCTTGAGGAATTAGAATGTGAAGTATGCCTTCATTATCATCTTAGATTCACACCATGTTAAAGTTGGCACACACCAACCAATGGGCTCTAAGGAATTCATTAATCATCTATTTTATGAAATAAACCCTATCCTCAAATCATTTGATGTATACATATTGTTCATGCCTAGAAGTCGATCATTCAAGATCAACATAGTCCAAACTAGCCATGTGTTTATTTGTAGCGAATCTAGAAACAATGGTCATAAGACCAAGTGAAATTACTATTGCAACACCTCCCTTGTAATCTACACCATCAAACATAAAAATAAAGGCATTCAACCATATAACATTCAAGGTCATT
Organism: Pinus taeda; assembly: GCA_000404065.3. NCBI lineage: Eukaryota > Viridiplantae > Streptophyta > Pinopsida > Pinales > Pinaceae > Pinus > Pinus taeda. The sequence continues at coordinate 240,150 of APFE030151304.1, read as the reverse complement.
TATAACAAAACTAATAAAGTATTAATGTGAACTTCCTTCAAAGATAAATTATCTTAACCATAAATCAAATTTCTAATCCTTTGTACCTTATATTTTCTATGGGGGTTCATGAGCATTATAAGCCCCTTAAATTTCCAAAAAGATACCTTTAGGGTTAATAGCATTTTAGTTTATTATTTCTTTCACACTATAATTTAAAATCCCAAGAAATGTCTTAAATGCACTCATCAAAACCACACTTTTGGCATTAATAACATAAACCTAGTCTGGCACCATAGGTGAAGACCTAAGGCATGGCGCGATGCTCTAGTTTCGACTGCAACTGATCTCTTAGCCTCCTGCTAAGGGCCTTCCCCCTTCCTCTACTAGCGGGTCGGGTCTCTTAGCCTCCTGTTGAAGTTCCCCCTCCCTTGCCCCGTGTTTTCCCTATGTTCTTATTTGTATTGGGAGCCAAAGTTATTGGTCTGGGCCACAATGGTCGCGCAGGCCCAAGCGGGTCCTCTATTGGATGATATTGTTG